>JAUCBJ010007042.1:0-114813 GCA_032718475.1 Nemertoderma westbladi | reverse complement strand
CGCGACTCAGTATAGGCCTACAGAAATAATTATTTTACTTTTAATATTCATAACAGTAAAACAAAAATGTTATAAACCTCTCCTTTTCCATGCAGCCAATGATTGAGAAAGCAGAATTACTCTGAGCAATTCGCAACAGACAACCCAAACCCACCCCAATCAACACTCCAGCCTGCTTGCTCCTTATCTGTGCCCAGCCAGCTAGCTGCGAGTTCAATAATTACCTTAACGTTGCTATGATACAGAAAACAATCCTTCCCTATTCAATACCAATAGGCCAATTCGATCGTGCTTGGCGAATATGACATATTTATACACTATTTGGTTTTTAATCAATAAATAATCATACATATTTATATTAAACACTCGAATAAAATAAAAACTTTGTGAGAATGGGACACGGCGAATCTACTCATGTTAATTTTATACCAGATGGGATAAATGTTAGCCCTCTAAATAATTAATTACCGATAGAAGAACCGAAATAATTCGATAAATTTCGCCCGAAAATCACGAAAATCGCCCTCTAGCGGCAGACGGGTGAACTTCAGACGACTCTGAGTATTACGTTGCAACGAGTTAGAGCGAGACCTTTCTAACGAGCTATAGCAAGCGAGATTTCATCGAGATGGGTTCGATTGTATAGCTGATGACAAACAGACAGACAGACAGACAGACAGACAATCGAGATTTATATATATTAGATACTAGAAAGCCAGTGGCCCTTCGGGCCACGGCTTTCTAGTTCACAAGCCTATTCACCATTCCAAACATTAATTAATTAATTATCTTAACAAAACTTCATATGATTGAGAGTGTTCTCTCAAACAAAAGGACTGATGCTGTTTTACTTTTCAGATATCTACACTGGTCAACGTCCTTCGCATAGATGCAGCCTTATGATGTAGTACAGTAGACCTCTGACAATTATCAGCGTAAAAGCATTTTTGATAAATAAATGTGAGAATGTTTTTTACTTTTCAGATTCAGATTTTTCGCACCCTAGCAGTAGACTGGAAATCCGCAGAATGGTTAGCGTCCTCCCCATACAAACAGCCTATGGTCAAGCATGCCTTTCCCAAGTATAAGCAAAAAAGCATTAGAAACAACGAAATGGGAGAAGAATTTCACTTGAGACATTTCACCCTCTAGCGGCAGACTGAGAAATTGCAGATTGGTCAGAGTTTTCCACAAACACGCAGTCTATGGTGTAGTAGACCTCTGACAAGTATCAGCCTAAAAGCATTAGAAACAACGAAACGGGATAAGGTTTTCACTTTCAGACATTTCGCCCCCCTAGCGGCCGAATGGAGAACTGCAGTTTGTTCGGCGTCTTACCTAGACACACACCCTATGGTGTACTACACATCTGGCAAGTGTCAGCCTGAAATCATATTAATAACGAAATGGGATAAGGTTTTCAATTTCAGACATTTGGCCTCCAAGCGGTAGACTGGATAAATGCAGACTGGTTCTACAGTAGCTTCTCCCCAAACACACAGTCTATGGTGTAGTAGACCTCTGTCGAGTATCAGCAAAAAAGCATTATAAACAATGAAATGCATAAAGGTTTTCACTTTCAGACATTGCGCCCCCTAGCGGCAGACAGAGCTATTGCAGATTGGTCTTAGTTCTCCACAAACACGCAGTCTTTGATGTAGTAGACCTCTGACAAGTATCAGCCTAAAAACATTATAAACATCAAAATGGGATAAGGTTTTCACGTTCAGACATTTCGCCCCCTAGCGGCCGAATAGAGAACTGCAGGTTGTTCGGCGTCCTCTTCAGACACACAGCCTATGGTGTAATACACATCTGCCAAGTGTCAGCCTAAAAGCATTATTAATAACGAAATGGGATAAGGTTTTCACTTTCAGACATTTGGCCCGCCTAGTGGCAGACAGAGGAATTGCAGATTGGTCAGAGTTCTCCACAAACACGCAGCCTATGGTGTAGTAGACCTCTGCCAAGTACCAGCCTATAAGAATTATAAACAACGAAATGGGATAAGGTTTTCACTTTCAGATATTTCGCCCCTTAGTGGCCGAATGGAGAACTGCAGGTAGTTGGGCGTCCTCCACAGACACACACCATATGGTGTAATACACATCTGCCAAGTGTCAGCCTAAAAGCATTATTAATAACGAAATGGGATAAGGTTTTCACTTTCAGACATTTGGCCCCCTAGTGGCAGACAGAGGAATTGCAGATTGGTCAGAGTTCTCCACAAACACGCAGTCTATGGTGTAGTAGACCTCTGCCAAGTATCAGCCTAAAAGCATTATAAACAACGAAATGGGATAAGGTTTTCACTTTCAGATATTTCGCCCCCTAGCGGCCGAATGGAGAACTGCAGGTAGTTGGGCGTCCTCCACAGACACACACCATATGGTGTAATACACATCTGCCAAGTGTCAGCCTAAAAGCATTATTAATAACGCAATGGGATAAGGTTTTCACTTTCAGACATTTGGCCCCCTAGCGGTAGACTGGAGAAATGCAGACTGATTCTAGCTCCTCCCCAAACACGCTGTATGGTGTAGTAGACCTCTGCCAAGTATCAGCAAAAAAGCATTATAAACAAAGAGATGGGATAAGGTTTTCACTTTCAGATATTTCTCCCCCTAGCGGCAGACTGGGGAATTGCAGATTGGTCAGCATCCTCCCCAAACACACAGCCTATGGTGTAGAAGACCTCTGCCATGTATCAGCTAAAAGGCTTTAATAATAACGAAATGGGAGATGTTTTCAGTTTCGGATATTTCGCCCCCTAGCGGCAGACTGGAGAACTGTAGATTGATCAGTGTCCTCCCAAACACACAGTCTATGGTCGGGAACAGATCTGCAAAGTATCATTTAGAACAGATTAAGTCTGGTATCAAAAAGTAGCATAATAGTCGAGACCCAACATGTAGAGTGACAGAATGAACTGCTAGGCCTACTGCGCTACCGGTACCAAATTCACGAAATCTGCATTCACGCAAACAAACGCGTAAAATAACACTCGAGATAGCGACAGTGCACGTGCTCGTGACGAGAGCTTTCGTTCGATGTATCGCGAGCTCCGATTGGTGCTTGTGTGTAGAAACGTATAGCTTGGACAGACAAACAAACAGACAGACAGACAGACAGACACATGATATTTATATATATAGACTAGAAAGCCAGTGGGCCTTCGGGCCACGGCTTTCTAGTTCACAAGCCTATTCACCATTCCAAACATGAATTAATTAATTAACTTAACAAAACTTCATATGATTGAGAATGTTCTCTCAAAGAAAAGACTGATGCTGTTTTACTTTTTCAGATATCTGCACTGGTCAACATCCTTCACATAGATGCAGCGCAGCATTATGATGTAGTACAGTAGACCTCTGACAATTATAAGCGTAAAAGCATTTTTAATAAATAAATGTGAGAATGTTTTTACTTTTCAGATTCAGATATTTCGCACCCTAGCAGTAGACTGGAAATCCGGAGACTGGTTAGCGTCCTCCCCATACAAACAGCCTATGGTCAAGCATACCTTTCCCAAGTATAAGCAAAAAAGCATTAGAAACAACGAAATGGGAGAAGGATTTCACTTGAGACATTTCACCCTCTAGCGGCAGACTGAGAAATTGCAGATTGGTCAGAGTTTTCCACAAACACGCAGTCTATGGTGTAGTATACCTCTGACAATTATCAGCCTAAAAGCATTAGAAACAACGAAACGGGATAAGGTTTTCACTTTCAGACATTTCGGCCCCTAGCGGCCGAATGGCGAACTGCAGTTTGTTCGGCGTCTTACCTAGACACACACCCTATGGTGTATTACACATCTGGCAAGTGTCAGCCTGAAAGCATATTAATAACGAAATGGGATATGGTTTTCACTTTCAGACATTTGGCCCCCTAGCGGTAGACTGGATAAATGCAGACTGGTTCTAACTCCTCCCCAAACACACAGTCTATGGTGTAGTAGACCTCTGTCGAGTATCAGCAAAAAAGCATTATAAACAATGAAATGCATAAATGTTTTAACTTTCAGACATTGCGCCCCCTAGCGGCAGACAGAGCTATTGCAAATTGGTCTTAGTTCTCCACAAACACGCAGTCTTTGATGTAGTAGACCTCTGACAAGTATCAGCCTAAAAACATTAGAAACAACGAAACGGGATAAGGTTTTCACGTTCAGACATTTCGCCCCCTAGCGGCCAAATGGAGAACTGCAGTTTGTTCGGCGTCTTACCTAGACACACACCCTATGGTGTAATACAAATCTGCCAAGTGTCAGCCTAAAAGCATTATTAATAACGAAATGGGATAAGGTTTTCACTTTCAGACATTTGGCCCCCTAGCGGTAGACTGGAGAAATGCAGACTGGTTCTAGCTCTTCCCCAAACACGCAGTCTTAGTGTAGTAGACCTCTGCCAAGTATCAGCAAAAAAGCAGTATAAACAACGAAATGGGTGAAGGTTTTCACTTTCAGACATTGCGCCCCCTACCGGCAGACAGGTGAATTTCAGATTATTCAGAGTTCTCTACAAACACGCAGTCTATGGTGTAGTCGACTTCTGCCAAGTATCAGCAAAAAAGCATTATAAACAACGAAATGGGATAAGGTTTTCACTTTCAGATATTGCTCCCCCTAGCGGCAGACTGGGGAATTGCAGATTTGTCAGCATCCTCCGAAAACACACAGCCTATGGTGTAGTAGACCTCTGCCACGTATCAGCTAAAAGGCATTAATAATAACGAAATGGGAGAAGGTTTTCAGTTTCTGACATTTCGCCCCCTAGCGGCAGACTGGAGAACTGCAGATTGATCAGTGTCTTCCCAAACACACAGTCTATGGTCAGGAACGTATCTGCAAAGTATCATTTAGAACAGATTGAGTCTGATGGTGCAACCGCTGTTATAGAGTTTCCTACAGAATGAACTGCTAGGCCTACTGCGCTACCGGTACCAAATTCACGAAATCTGCATTCACGCAAACAAACGCGTAAAATAAGACTCGAGATAGCGACAGTGCACGTGCTCGTGACGAGAGCTTTCGTTCGATGTATCGCGAGCTCAGATTGGTGCTTGTGTGTAGAAACGTATAGCTTGGACAGACAAACAAACAGACAGACAGACAGACACATGATATTTATATATATAGACTAGAAAGCCAGTGGCCCTTCGGGCCACGGCTTTCTAGTTCACAAGCCTATTCGCCATTCCAAACATTAATTAATTAATTAACTTAACAAAACTTCATATGATTGAGAGTGTTCTCTCAAACAAAAGACTGATGCTGTTTTACTTTTTCAGATATCTACACTGGTCAACGTCCTTCACATAGATGCAGCCTTATGATGTAGTACAGTACACCTCTGACAATTATAAGCGTAAAAGCATTTTTAATAAATAAATGTGAGAATGTTTTTACTTTTCAGATTCAGATATTTCGCACCCTAGCAGTAGACTGGAAATCCGGAGACTGGTTAGCGTCCTCCCCATACAAACAGCCTATGGTCAAGCATACCTTTCCCAAGTATAAGCAAAAAAGCATTAGAAACAACGAAATGGGAGAAGGATTTCACTTGAGACATTTCACACTGTAGCTGCAGACTGAGAAATTGCAGATTGGTCAGAGTTTTCCACAAACACACAGTCTATGGTGTAGTAGACCTCTGACAATTATCAGCCTAAAAGCATTAGAAACAACGAAACGGGATAAGGTTTTCAATTTCAGACATTTCGGCCCCTAGCAGCCGAATGGAGAACAGCAGTTTGTTCGGCGTCTTACCTAGACACACACCCTATGGTGTATTACACATCTGGCAAGTGTCAGCCTGAAAGCATATTAATAACGAAATGGGATAAGGTTTTCACTTTCAGACATTTGGCCCCCTAGCGGTAGACCTGATAAATGCAGACTGGTTCTAACTCCTCCCCAAACACACAGTTTATGGTGTAGTAGACCTCTGTCGAGTATCAGCAAAAAAGCATTATAAACAATGAAATGCATAAAGGTTTTCACTTTCAGACATTGCGCCCCCTAGCGGCAGACAGAGCTATTGCAAATTGGTCTTAGTTCTCCACAAACACGCAGTCTTTGATGTAGTAGACCTCTGACAAGTATCAGCCTAAAAACATTATAAACATCAAAATGGGATAAGGTTTTCACGTTCAGACATTTCGCCCCCTAGCGGCCAAATGGAGAACTGCAGTTGTTCGGCATCTTACCTAGACACACACCCTATGGTGTAATACAAATCTGCCAAGTGTCAGCCTAAAAGCATTATTAATAACGAAATGGGATAAGGTTTTCACTTTCAGACATTTGGCCCCCTAGCGGTAGACTGGAGAAATGCAGACTGGTTCTAGCTCCTCCCCAAACACGCAGTCTTGGTGTAGTAGACCTCTGCCAAGTATCAGCAAAAAAGCAGTATAAACAACGAAATGGGTGAAGGTTTTCACTTTCAGACATTGCGCCCCCTAACGGCAGACAGAGGAATTTCAGATTATTCAGAGTTCTCTACAAACACGCAGTCTATGGTGTAGTCGACTTCTGCCAAGTATCAGCAAAAAAGCATTATAAACAATGAAATGGGATAAGGTTTTCACTTTCAGATATTGCTCCCCCTAGCGGCAGACTGGGGAATTGCAGATTGGTCAGCATCCACCGAAAACACACAGCCTTTGGTGTAGTAGACCTCTGCCACGTATCAGCTAAAAGGCATTAATAATAACGAAATGGGAGAAGGTTTTCAGTTTCTGACATTTCGCCCCCTAGCGGCAGACTGGAGAACTGCAGATTGATCCGTGTCTTCCCAAACACACAGTCTATGGTCAGGAACGTATCTGCAAAGTATCATTTAGAACAGATAGAGTCTGATGGTGCAACCGCTGTTATAGAGTTTCCTGCTGGTTGACAAATTTGGCTGAAAATGGTTATGGAATAATAGCCCAATTTGACCACAAATACGCATTCACACATAAATGATGCATATAATTCGCCTCGATATAACGACGTTTCGCGTCCATGTACTCGGGGCAGTCTGCATCACGTAGATGCGCATCAAAATGTAGCATAATAGTCGAGACCCAACATGTAGTCATGTAGAGTGACAGAATGAACTGCTAGGCCTACTGCGCTACCGGTACCAAATTCACGAAATCTGCATTCACGCAAACAAACGCGTAAAATAAGACTCGAGATAGCGACAGTGCACGTGCTCGTGACGAGAGCTTTCGTTCGATGTATCGCGAGCTCAGATTGGTGCTTGTGTGTAGAAACGTATAGCTTGGACAGACAAACAAACAGACAGACAGACAGACAGACACATGATATTTATATATATAGACTAGAAAGCCAGTGGCCCTTCGGGCCACGGCTTTCTAGTTCACAAGCCTATTAACCATTCCAAACATTAATTAATTAATTAACTTAACAAAACTTCATATGATTGAGAGTGTTCTCTCAAACAAAAGGACTGATGCTGTTTTACTTTTCAGATATCTACTGTACACTGGTCAACGTCCTTCACATAGATGCAGCCTTATGATGTAGTACAGCAGACCTCTGACAACTATCAGCGTAAAAGCATTTTTAATAAATAAATGTGAGAATGTTTTTACTGTTCAGATTCAGATATTTCGCACCCTAGCAGTAGACTGGAAATCCGCAAACTGGTTAGCGTCCTCCCCATACAAACAGCCTATGGTCAAGCATTCCTTTCCCAAGTACAGTATATGCAAAAAAGCATTAGAAACAACGAAATGGGAGAAGGATTTCACTGAGACATTTCACCCTCTAGCGGTAGACTGAGAAATTGCCCTCTAGCGGCTGACTGAGAAATTGCCCTCTAGCGGCTGACTGTGGAACTGTAGACAACTCTACGACTCTGAAAATATATAGTCTATGCTATAGTAGATGCCTACCAAGTTTCAGTCTAAAAGGATTGTAAATAACAAAGTTGGAGAATATGTTAACTTTCAGACATCTCACCCTCTAGCGGTAGACTGGGGAACTGTATAGGACTCTGCAACTCCATAAAGATACAGCCTATGCTGTAGTAGATACCTGCCAAGTTTCAGCTCAAAAGGATTAAAAATAACCAAATGGGATGAGGTTTTCACTATCCGACAATTCGCCCTCTAGCGGTTGACTGTGAAACTGTAGACGACTCTACGACTCTGCAAAGATATAGTCTATGCTGTAGTAGATGCCTACCAAGTTTCAGTCTAAACCGATTGTAAATAACAAAGTTGGAGAATATGTTAACTTTCAGACATTTCACCCCCTAGCGGTAGACTGGGGAACTGTATAGGACTCTGCAACTCCGTAAAGATACAGCCTATGCTGTAGTAGATACCTGCGAAGTTTCAGAACAAAGGGATTAAAAAGAACCAAATGGGATGAGGTTTTCACTATCCGACAATTCGCCCTCTAGCGGCTGACTGTGGAACTGTAGACGACTCTACGACTCTGCAAAGATATAGTCTATGCTGTAGTAGATGCCTACCAAATTTCAGTCTAAAAGGATTGTAAATAATAAAGTTGTAGATGTTAACTTTCAGACATTTAGCCCTCTAGCGGTAGACTGGGGAACTGTAGACAACTCAGTGACTCCGAAAATATACAGCCTATGCTGCAGTAGATAGCTACCAAGTTTCAGCTCAAAAGCATTAAAAACAACCAAATGAGATCAGGTTTTCACTATCGGACAATTCGCCCTCTAGCGGCAGACAGGGGAACTTCAGACGGCTCTGAGTATAACGTTGCCACGAGTTAGGGTGATACCTTTCTAAAGCATCACGTAGATGCGCATTATAAAGTTGCATAGAGTTCAGTCGAGACACAACGTGTAGAGTGACAGAATGAACTGCTAGGCCTACTGCGCTACCGGTACCAAATTCACGAAATCTGCATTCACGCAAACGAACGCGTAAAATAAGACTCGAGATAGCGACAGTGCACGTGCTCGTGACGAGAGCTTTCGTTCGATGTATCGCGAGCTCAGATTGGTGCTTGTGTGTAGAAACGTATAGCTTGGACAGACAAACAAACAGACAGACACATGATATTTATATATATAGACTAGAAAGCCAGTGGCCCTTCGGGCCACGGCTTTCTAGTTCACAAGTCTATTCACCATTCCAAACATTAATTAATTAATTAACTTAACAAAACTTCATAATGATTGAGAGTTTTCTCTCAAACAAAAGGACTGATGCTGTTTTACTTTTCAGATATCTACACTGGTCAACGTCCTTCACATAGATGCAGCCTTATGATGTAGTACAGTAGACCTCTGACAATTATCAGCGTAAAAGCATTTTTAATAAATAAATGTGAGAATGTTTTTACTTTTCAGATTCAGATTTTTCGCACCCTAGCAGTAGACTGGAAATCCGCAGACTGGTTAGCGTCCTCCCCATACAAACAGCCTATGGTCAAGCATGCCTTTCCCAAGTACAGTATAAGCAAAAAAGCATTAGAAACAACGAAATGGGAGAAGGATTTCACTTGAGACATTTCACCCTCTAGCGGCAGACTGAGAAATTGCAGATTGGTCAGAGTTTTCCACAAACACGCAGTTTATGGTGTAGTAGACCTCTGACAAGTACCAGCCTAAAAGCATTAGAAACAACGAAACGGGATAAGGTTTTCACTTTCAGACATTTCGCCCCCTAGCGGCCGAATGGAGAACTGCAGTTTGTTCGGCGTCTTACCTAGACACACACCCTATGGTGTACTACACATCTGGCAAGTGTCAGCCTGAAATCATATTAATAACGAAATGGGATAAGGTTTTCACTTTTAGACATTTGGCCCCCTAGCGGTAGACTGGAGAAATGCAGACTGATTCTAGCTCCTCCCCAAACACGCTGTATGGTGTAGTAGACCTCTGCCAAGTATCAGCAAAAAAGCATTATAAACAATGAAATGCATAAAGGTTTTCACTTTCAGACATTGCGCCCCCTAGTGGCAGACAGAAGAATTGCAGATTTGTCTGAGTTCTCCATAAACACGCGGCCTATGGTGTTGTAGACCTCTGCCAAGTATCAGCCTAAAAGTATTATAAACAACGAAATGGTATAAGGTTTTCACGTTCAGACATTTCGCCCCCTAGCGGCCGAATAGAGAACTGCAGGTTGTTCGGCGTCCTCTTCAGACACACAGCCTATGGTGTAATACACATCTGCCAAGTGTCAGCCTAAAAGCATTATTAATAACGAAATGGGATAAGGTTTTCACTTTCAGACATTTGGCCTCCTAGTGGCAGACAGAGGAATTGCAGATTGGTCAGAGTTCTCCACAAACACGCAGCCTATGGTGTAGTAGACCTCTGCCAAGTACCAGCCTATAAGAATTATAAACAAGGAAATGGGATAAGGTTTTCACTTTCAGATATTTCGCCCCTTAGTGGCCGAATGGAGAACTCCAGGTAGTTGGGCGTCCTCCACAGACACACACCATATGGTGCAATACACATCTGCCAAGTGTCAGCCTAAAAGCATTATTAATAACGAAATGGGATAAGGTTTTCACTTTCAGACATTTGGCCCCCTAGTGGCAGACAGAGGAATTGCAGATTGGTCAGAGTTCTCCACAATCACGCAGTCTATGGTGTAGTAGACCTCTGCCAAGTATCAGCCTAAAAGCATTATAAACAACGAAATGGGATAAGGTTTACACTTTCAGATATTTCGCCCCCTAGCGGCCGAATGGAGAACTGCAGGTAGTTGGGCGTCCTCCACAGACACACAACATATGGTGTAATACACATCTGCCAAGTGTCAGCCTAAAAGCATTATTAATAACGAAATAGGATAAGGTTTTCACTTTCAGATATTTCTCCCCCTAGCGGCAGACAGAGCTATTGCAAATTGGTCTTAGTTCTCCACAAACACGCAGTCTTTGATGTAGTAGACCTCTGACAAGTATCAGCCTAAAAACATTATAAACATCAAAATGGGATAAGGTTTTCACGTTCAGACATTTCGCCCCCTAGCGGCCAAATGGAGAACTGCAGTTTGTTCGGCGTCTTACCTAGACACACACCCTATGGTGTAATACAAATCTGCCAAGTGTCAGCCTAAAATCATTATTAATAACGAAATGGGATAAGGTTTTCACTTTCAGACATTTGGCCCCCTAGCGGTAGACTGGAGAAATGCAGACTGGTTCTAGCTCCTCCCCAAACACGCAGTCTTGGTGTAGTAGACCTCTGCCAAGTATCAGCAAAAAAGCAGTATAAACAACGAAATGGGTGAAGGTTTTCACTTTCAGACATTGCGCCCCCAACCGGCAGACAGAGGAATTTCAGATTATTCAGAGTTCTCTACAAACACGCAGTCTATGGTGTAGTCGACTTCTGCCAAGTATCAGCAAAAAAGCATTATAAACAACGAAATGGGATAAGGTTTTCACTTTCAGATATTGCTCCCCCTAGCGGCAGACTGGGGAATTGCAGATTGGTCAGCATCCTCCGAAAACACACAGCCTATGGTGTAGTAGACCTCTGCCACGTATCAGCTAAAAGGCATTAATAATAACGAAATGGGAGAAGGTTTTCAGTTTCTGACATTTCGCCCCCTAGCGGCAGAGTGGAGAACTGCAGATTGATCAGTGTCTTTCCAAACACACAGTCTATGGTCAGGAACGTATCTGCAAAGTATCATTTAGAACAGATTAGGTCTGATGGTGCAACCGCTGTTATAGAGTTTCCTACTACAGAATAAACTGCTAGGCCTACTGCGCTACCGGTACCAAATTCACGAAATCTGCATTCACGCAAACAAACGCGTAAAATAAGACTCGAGATAGCGACAGTGCACGTGCTCGTGACGAGAGCTTTCGTTCGATGTATCGCGAGCTCCGATTGGTGCTTGTGTGTAGAAACGTATAGCTTGGACAGACAAACAAACAGACAGACAGACACATGATATTTATATATATAGACTAGAAAGCCTGTGGCCCTTCGGGCCACAGCTTTCTAGTGCTCGTGCAGATGATATATGAATATGTGTGGGAGATTTGAGAACTGCATACGGAACAGACACCATCATTAAATAAAACACCACCCCCATAAGAGATAACTGTCAAGTTTCAACTTTAGGCAGATTGTAAATAACAAAATTTCCAGAAAATGATCACTTTCAGATCCACCCTCTACCTGCGGACTGGTGAAATGCAGACGGCGCTGCAGTTTGGTAAAGATGGGGTTTATGGTGAAGTAAAATGCCTGCCTTTCAAGTTTCAGCTTAAACAGATTGTCAATAACAAAATTGATGTAGATGTTCACATTCAGACATTTCACCCTCTAGCGGTAGACTGAAGAACTGTGGACGACTCTGGGACTCCGTAAAGATACAGAATATGCTGTAGTAGATTCTTGCCAAGTTCCAGCTCAATAGGATTAAAAAGAACCAAATGGGATGAGGTGTTCACTATCAGATATGTCGCCCTCTAGCGGCAGATGGGGGGACTGTATACAACTCTGTGACTCCGTAAAGGTACAGCCTATGCTGTAGTAGATGCCTACCAAGTTTCAGTCTAAACCGTTAGTAAATAACAAAGTTGGAGAAGATGTTAACTTTCAGACATTTCACCCTCTAGCGGTAGACTGGGGAAGTGAATAGGATTCTGCAACCCCGTAAAGATACAGCCTATGATGTAGTAGATACCAACCAAGTTTCAGCTCAAAATGATTAAAAAGAACCAAATGGGATGAGGTGTTCACTATCAGATATGTCGCCCTCTAGCGGCAGATGGGGGGACTGTATACAACTCTGTAACTCCGTAAAGGTACAGCCTATGCTGTAGTAGATGCCTACCAAGTTTCAGTCTAAAAGGATTGTAAATAACAAAGTTGGAGGAGATGTTAACTTTCATACATTTCGCCCTCTAGCGGCAGACGCGGGTAATGTAGACAACTCTGCGCGACTCAGTAAAGATATAGCCTATGCTGTAGTAGATGCCTACCAAGTTCAGTCTAAATGGATTATAAATAACAAAGTTGGAGAAGATGTTAACTCTCAGACATTTAGCCCTCTAACGGTAGACTGGGGAACTGTGGACAACTCAGTGACTCCGGAAATATACAGCCTATGCTGCAGTATATAGCTACCAAGTTTCAGCTCAAAAGCATTAAAAACAACCCAATGAGATCAGGTTTTCACTATCGGACAATTCGCCCTCTAGCGGCAGATGGGGGAACTTCAGGCGGCTCTGAGTATTACGTTGCAACGAGTTAGGGCGAGACCTATCTAACGAGCTATAGTAAGCGAGATTTCATCGAGATTAGATGTATAATATTAGATAAAATAATAATACAGTAAGTATAGGCCTACAGAAATAATTATTTTACTTTTAATATTCATAACAGTAAAACAAAAATGTTATAAACCTCTCCTTCCATGCAGCCAATGATTGAGAAAGCAGAATTACTCTGAGCAATTCGCAACAGACAACCCAAACCCACCCCAATCAACACTCCAGCCTGCTTGCTCCTTATCTGTGCCCAGCCAGCTAGCTGCGAGTTCAATAATTACCTTAACGTTGCTATGATACAGAAAACAATCCTTCCCTATTCAATAACTATAGGCCAATTCGATCCTGCTTGGCGAATATGACATATTTATACACTATTTGATTTTTAATCAATAAATAATCATACATATTTATATTAAACACTCGAATAAAATAAATACTTTGTGAGAATGGGACACGGCGAATCTACTCATGTTAATTTTATACCAGATGGGATGAATGTTACCCATCTAAATCATTAATTACCGATAGAAGAACCGAAATAATTCGATACATTTCGCCCGAACGAACACAAAATACGCATTCACGCAAGCAAACGCGTAAAATTAGCCTCGAGATTGCGATAGTTTACGTGCTCAGGACGAGAGCTTTCGATCGATGTATCATTTGCTCAGATTGGTGCATGTGTGTCGGAGCGTATAGCTTGGACAGACTCACAGACAGACAGAGGATATTTATATATATAGATAGACTAGAAAGCCAGTGGCCCTTCGGGCCACGGCTTTCTAGTTCACAAGCCTATTCACCATTCCAAACATTAATTAATTAATTAACTTAACAAAACTTCATATGATTGAGAGTGTTCTCGCAAACAAAAGACTGATGCTGTTTTACTTTTTCAGATATCTACACTGGTCAACGTCTTTCACATAGATGCAGCCTTATGATGTAGTACAGTAGACCTCTGACAATTATAAGCGTAAAAGCATTTTTAATAAATAAATGTGAGAATGTTTTTACTTTTCAGATTCAGATATTTCGCACCCTAGCAGTAGACTGGAAATCCGTAGACTGGTTAGCGTTATCCCCATACAAACAGCCTATGGTCAAGCATGCCTTTCCCAAGTATAAGCAAAAAAGCATTAGAAACAACGAAATGGGAGAAGGATTTCACTTGAGACATTTCACCCTCTAGCGGCAGACTGAGAAATCGCAGATTGGTGAGAGTTTTCCACAAACACGCAGTCTATGGTGTAGTAGACCTCTGACAATTATCAGCCTAAAAGCATTAGAAACAACGAAACGGGATAAGGTTTTCACTTTCAGACATTTCGGCCCCTAGCGGCCGAATGGAGAACTGCAGTTTGTTCGGCGTCTTACCTAGACACACACCCTATGGTGTATTACACATCTGGCAAGTGTCAGCCTGAAAGCATATTAATAACGAAATGGGATAAGGTTTTCACTTTCAGAAATTTGGCCCCCTAGTGGTAGACTGGATAAATGCAGACTGGTTCTAACTCCTCGCCAAACACACAGTCTATGGTGTAGCAGACCTCTGTCGAGTATCAACAAAAAAGCATTATAAACAATGAAATGCATAAAGGTTTTCACTTTCAGACATTGCGCCCCCTAGCGGCAGACAAAGCTATTGCAAATTGGTCTTAGTTCTCCACAAACACGCAGTCTTTGATGTAGTAGACCTCTGACAAGTATCAGCCTAAAAACATTATAAACATCAAAATGGGATAAGGTTTTCACGTTCAGACATTTCGCCCCCTAGCGGCCAAATGGAGAACTGCAGTTTGTTCGGCGTCTTACCTAGACACACACCCTATGGTGTAATACAAATCTGCCAAGTGTCAGCCTAAAAGCATTATTAATAACGAAATGGGATACGGTTTTCACTTTCAGACATTTGGCCCCCTAGCGGTAGACTGGAGAAATGCAGACTGGTTCTAGCTCCTCCACAAACACGTAGTCTTGGTGTAGTAGACCTCTGCCAAGTATCAGCAAAAAAGCAGTATAAACAACGAAATGGGTGAAGGTTTTCACTTTCAGACATTGCGCCCCCTACCGGCAGACAGAGGAATTTCAGATTATTCAGAGTTCTCTACAAACACGCAGTCTATGGTGTAGTTGACTTCTGCCAAGTATCAGCAAAAAAGCATTATAAACAACGAAATGGGATAAGGTTATCACTTTCAGATATTGCTCCCCCTAGCGGCAGACTGGGGAATTGCAGATTGGTCAGCATCCTCCGAAAACACACAGCCTATGGTGTAGTAGACCTCTGCCACGTATCAGCTAAAAGGCATTAATAATAACGAAATGGGAGAAGGTTTTCAGTTTCTGACATTTCGCCCCCTAGCGGCAGACTGGAAAACTGCAGATTGATCAGTGTCTTCCCAAACACACAGTCTATGGTCAGGAACGTATCTGCAAAGTATCATTTAGAACAGATTTATTCTGATGGTGCAACCGCTGTTATAGAGTTTCCTACAGAATGAACTGCTAGGCCTACTGTGCTACCGGTACCAAATTCACGAAATCTGCATTCACGCAAACAAACGCGTAAAATAAGACTCGAGATAGCGACAGTGCACGTGCTCGTGACGAGAGCTTTCGTTCGATGTATCGCGAGCTCAGATTGGTGCTTGTGTGTAGAAACGTATAGCTTGGACAGACAAACAGACAGACAGACACATGATATTTATATATATAGACTAGAAAGCCTGTGGCCCTTCGGGCCACAGCTTTCTAGTGCACGTGCAGATGATATATGAATATGTGTGGGAGATTTGAGAACTGCATACGGAATAGACACCATCATTAAATAAAACACCACCCCCATAAGATATAACTGTCAAGTTTCAACTTTAGGCAGATTGTAAATAACAAAATTTCCAGAAAATGATCACTTTCAGATCCACCCTCTACCTGCGGACTGGTGAAATGCAGACGGCGCTGCAGTTTGGTAAAGATGGGGTTTATGGTGAAGTAAAATGCCTGCCTTTCAAGTTTCAGCTTAAACAGATTGTAAATAACAAAATTGGTGTAGATGTTCACATTCAGACATTTCACCCTCTAGCGGTAGACTGAAGAACTGTAGACGACTCTGGGACTCCGTAAAGATACAGAATATGCTGTAGTAGATTCCTGCCAAGTTCCAGCTCAATAGAATTAAAAAGAACCAAATGGGATGAGGTGTTCACTATCAGATATGTCGCCCTCTAGCGGAAGATGGGGGGACTGTATACAACGCTGTGACTCCGTAAAGGTACAGCCTATGCTGTAGTAGATGCCTACCAAGTTTCAGTCTAAACCGTTAGTAAATAACAAAGTTGTAGAAGATGTTAACTTTCAGACATTTCACCCTCTAGCGGTAGACTGGGGAAGTGAATAAATTCTGCAACCCCGTAAAGATACAGCCTATGATGTAGTAGATACCAACCAAGTTTCAGCTCAAAATGATTAAAAAGAACCAAATGGGATGAGGTTTTCACTATCAGACAATTCGCCCTCTAGCGGCTGACTGTGGAACTGTAGACGACTCTACTACTCCGCAAAGATATAGCCTATGCTATAGTAGATGCCTACCAAGTTTCAGTCTAAACCGTTTGTAAATAACAAAGTTGGAGAAGATGTTAACTTTCAGACATTTCACCCTCTAGCGGTAGACTGGGGAAGTGTATAGGACTCTGCAACTCCGTAAAGATACAGCCTATGATGTAGTAGATACCTGCCAAGTTTCAGCTCAAAATGATTAAAAAGAACCAAATGGGATGAGGTTTTCACTATCAGACAATTCGCCCTCTAGCGGCTGACTGTGGAACTGTAGACGACTCTACTACTCTGCAAAGATATGGCCTAAGCTATAGTAGATGCCTACCAAGTTCCAGTATAAAAGGATTGTAAATAACAAAGTTGGAGAATATGTTAACTTTCATACATTTCGCCCTCTAGCGGCATACGCGGGTACTGTAGACAACTCTGCGCGACTCAGTAAAGATATAGCCTATGCTGTAGTAGATGCCTACCAAGTTCAGTCTAAATGAATTATAAATAACAAAGTTGGAGAAGATGTTAACTCTCAGACATTTAGCCCTCTAACGTTAGACTGGAGAACTGTAGACAACTCAGTGACTCCGGAAATATACAGCCTATGCTGCAGTATATAGCTACCAAGTTTCAGCTCAAAAGCATTAAAAACAACCCAATGAGATCAGGTTTTCACTATCGGACAATTCGCCCTCTAGCGGCTGATGGGGGAACTTCAGACGGCTCTGAGTATTACGTTGCGAGCTATCTAACGAGCTATAGTAAGCGAGATTTCATCGAGATTAGATGTATAATATATTAGATAAAATAATAATACAGTAAGTATAGGCCTACAGAAATAATTATTTTACTTTTAATATTCATAACAGTAAAACAAAAATGTTATAAACCTCTCCTTCCATGCAGCCAATGATTGAGAAAGCAGAATTACACTTGAGCAGTTCGCAACAGACAACCCAAACCCACCCCAATCAACACTACAGCCTGGCTTGCTCCTTATCTGTGCCCAGCTAGCTGCGATTTCAATAATTACCTTAACGTTGCTATGATACAGAAAAAAATCCTTCCCTATTCACTACAGCATAATACAGCATAGGCCAATTCGATCGTGCTTGGCGAATATGACATATTTATACACTATTTGATTTTTAATCAATAAATAATCATACATATTTATATTAAACACTCGAATAAAATAAAAACTTTGTGAGAATGGGACACGGCGAATCTACCCATGTTAATTTTATACCAGATGGGATAAATGTTAGCCCTCTAAATCATTAATTACCGATAGAAGAACCGAAATAATTCGATAAATTTCGCCCGAAAATCACGAAAATCGCCCTCTAGCGGCAGACGGGTGAACTTCAGACGACTCTGAGTATTACGTTGCAACGAGTTAGAGCGAGACCTTTCTAACGAGCTATAGCAAGCGAGATTTCATCGAGATGGGTTCGATTGTATAGCCGATGACAAACACACAGACAGACAGACAGACAGACAGACAATCGATATTTATATATATTAGACTAGAAAGCCAGTGGCCCTTCGGGCCACGGCTTTCTAGTTCACAAGCCTATTCACCATTCCAAACATGAATTAATTAATTAACTTAACAAAACTTCATATGATTGAGAATGTTCTCTCAAAGAAAAGACTGATGCTGTTTTACTTTTTCAGATATCTGCACTGGTCAACATCCTTCACATAGATGCAGCCTTATGATGTAGTACAGTAGACCTCTGACAATTATAAGCGTAAAAGCATTTTTAATAAATAAATGTGAGAATGTTTTTACTTTTCAGATTCAGATATTTCGCACCCTAGCAGTAGACTGGAAATCCGGAGACTGGTTAGCGTCCTCCCCATACAAACAGCCTATGGTCAAGCATACCTTTCCTAAGTATAAGCAAAAAAGCATTAGAAACAACGAAATGGGAGAAGGATTTTACTTGAGACATTTCACCCTCTAGCGGCAGACTGAGAAATTGCAGATTGGTCAGAGTTTTCCACAAACACGCAGTCTATGGTGTAGTAGACCTCTGACAATTATCAGCCTAAAAGCATTAGAAACAACGAAACGGGATAAGGTTTTCACTTTCAGACATTTCGGCCCCTAGCGGCCGAATGGAGAACTGCAGTTTGTTCGGCGTCTTACCTAGACACACACCCTATGGTGTATTACACATCTGGCAAGTGTCAGCCTGAAAGCATATTAATAACGAAATGGGATAAGGTTTTCACCTTCAGACATTTGGCCCCCAAGCGGTAGACTGGATAAATGCAGACTGGTTCTAACTCCTCCCCAAACACACAGTCTATGGTGTAGTAGACCTCTGTCGAGTATCAGCAAAAAAGCATTATAAACAATGAAATGCATAAATGTTTTCACTTTCAGACATTGCGCCCCCTAGCGGCAGACAGAGCTATTGCAAATTGGTCTTAGTTCTCCACAAACACGCAGTCTTTGATGTAGTAGACCTCTGACAAGTATCAGCCTAAAAACATTAGAAACAACGAAACGGGATAAGGTTTTCACGTTCAGACATTTCGCCCCCTAGCGGCCAAATGGAGAACTGCAGTTTGTTCGGCGTCTTACCTAGACACACACCCTATGGTGTAATACAAATCTGCCAAGTGTCAGCCTAAAAGCATTATTAATAACGAAATGGGATAAGGTTTTCACTTTCAGACATTTGGCCCCCTAGCGGTAGACTGGAGAAATGCAGACTGGTTCTAGCTCTTCCCCAAACACGCAGTCTTGGTGTAGTAGACCTCTGCCAAGTATCAGCAAAAAAGCAGTATAAACAACGAAATGGGTGAAGGTTTTCACTTTCAGACATTGCGCCCCCTACCGGCAGACAGGTGAATTTCAGATTATTCAGAGTTCTCTACAAACACGCAGTCTATGGTGTAGTCGACTTCTGCCAAGTATCAGCAAAAAAGCATTATAAACAACGAAATGGGATAAGGTTTTCACTTTCAGATATTGCTCCCCCTAGCGGCAGACTGGGGAATTGCAGATTGGTCAGCATCCTCCGAAAACACACAGCCTATGATGTAGTAGACCTCTGCCACGTATCAGCTAAAAGGCATTAATAATAACGAAATGGGAGAAGGTTTTCAGTTTCTGACATTTCGCCCCCTAGCGGCAGACTGGAGAACTGCAGATTGATCAGTGTCTTCCCAAACACACAGTCTATGGTCAGGAACGTATCTGCAAAGTATCATTTAGAACAGATTGAGTCTGATGGTGCAACCGCTGTTATAGAGTTTCCTACAGAATGAACTGCTAGGCCTACTGCGCTACCGGTACCAAATTCACGAAATCTGCATTCACGTAAACAAACGCGTAAAATAACACTCGAGATAGCGACAGTGCACGTGCTCGTGACGAGAGCTTTCGTTCGATGTATCGCGAGCTCCGATTGGTGCTTGTGTGTAGAAACGTATAGCTTGGACAGACAAACAAACAGACAGACAGACAGACAGACAGACAGACACATGATATTTATATATATAGATAGATTATTTTCCTTTACAAATCCATCACCTATCACAAGTAGTACCGGTACTCATGCGAACAGAGTTCAGTTAAAATAATTATTTATTTAGTTGCAAAGGTCTTCAGTACAGCAAATTATTTCGCAGTTTTCGCCATCTTTCTTACATATTTGTTCTTCTGCTTTGTCGCAAAATAGTTGAACATCTGTCACTACTGCACCCTCTTCTTTTACACATTCTTTCAGTGTTATATCTTTCATGTTTAAAGTCTGAAATAAGAATAATACATTTATTATTTTAATTTTAACATAAAATAAAAAGGTTTAACACAAATGTACTGTAATCAAACATGTTTATTTAGCTTATATGTTACGAGGCTATCTGGCTGGAATTGGCAAGTTTAATTACGGGTAGGATTACCATATAGACTAAACTTATTTAATGGCACCGCTACATTGAACCTTACTCCTTCTTTGTGGCAACTACTGTATGTGTAACGCTTATATGCTAAAAACATGCACTGTGACAACATACCATACAAAAAGCGCAATCTTCTTTAACTTTGGTACCTCCATCTTGAAGTGACTCGTTGCACCTCAAACTGAACCCAACTACTACAAATGTTGCAAATACCAATAGTTTCAACATTTTGACAGAAACGTTATGTTTAACCAAACAATACTTAAAAACAATACAATTTATAAGAGGTAGTCGAAATAGTCGGAAAAATCTAAATTTTCAAATGAATCCTATTTGAATCAGAATTACACGCTTTCTCACAACATTACACAATAATCTATTTTAATCGATTAAGGATTAAGGATTGATATGTCAAACAATGATATTCTTGTGTATATCCGTCATTCTAGAACTGATTCACAAATTTTTCCTAGTCTATTACAGTGCAAATTAAGTATATAATAATAACAATATCGTTGTGCTAATTATTACCGGTCGTATGTATTTTAATATTAATGTATATTTTATGGAATTAATTTTCTGGAATAAAGAATAAATAAATAAATAATCGCGGTTTTATTATTTACTATTAGGCTACCACTATGTAGTTACTAGTAGTAACTATGGTTACTATGTGGTAACTATGGTTATTATGTGGTAACTATGGTTACTATGCAGTAACTATGGTTACTATGCACTAACTATGGTTACTATTTAGTCTGGGAGTTCTTTATCCAATTACTAACGCGTCCACCTAACCCGTTCGACTAACGCGTTCACCTAACCCGTTTGACTAACGCGTCCACCTAACGCGTTCGACTAATGCGTCCACCTAACCCGTTCGACTAACCCGTTCGACTAACCCGTTTGACTAACGCGTTCACCTAACCCGTTCGACTAACGCATCCACCTAACGCGTTCGACTAACGCGTCCACCTAACCCGTTCGACTAACCCGTTCGACTAACCCGTTTGACTAATGCGTTCACCTAACCCGTTTGACTAACGCGTCCACCTAACGCGTTCGACTAATGCGTCCACCTAACCCGTTCGACTAACCCGTTCGACTAACCCGTTTGACTAACGCGTTCACCTAACCCGTTCGACTAACGCATCCACCTAACGCGTTCGACTAACGCGTCCACCTAACCCGTTCGACTAACGCATCCACCTAATGCGTTCGACTAATGCGTCCACCTAACCCGTTCGACTAACCCGTTCGACTAACCCGTTTGACTAACGCGTTCACCTAACCCGTTCGACTAACGCATCCACCTAACGCGTTCGACTAACGTGTCCACCTAACCCGTTCGACTAACCCGTTCGACTAACCCGTTTGACTAACGCGTTCACCTAACCCGTTCGACTAACGCATCCACCTAACGCGTTCGACTAACGCGTCCACCTAACCCGTTCGACTAACGCATCCACCTAACGCGTTCGACTAACGCGTCCACCTAACCCGTTCGACTAACGCATCCACCTAACGCGTTCGACTAGCGCTTCCACCTAACCCGTTCGACTAACGCGTCCACCTAACTCGTTCGACTAACCCATTCGACTATAACGCGTTCACCTAACCCGTTCGACTAACGCATCCACCTAACGCGTTCAACTAACGCGTCCACCTAACCCGTTCGACTAACGCATCCACCTAACGCGCTCGACTAATGCGTCCACCTAACCCATTCGACTAACGCGTCCACCTAATGCGTTCGACTAACGCATCCACCTAACCCGTTCGACTAACCCGTTCGACTAACGCATTCACCTAACCCGTTTGACTAATGCGTCCACCTAATGCGTTCGACTAACGCGTCCACCTATCCCGTTCGACTAACCCGTTCGACTAACCCGTTTGACTAACGCGTTCACCTAACCCGTTCGACTAACGCATCCACCTAACGCGTTCGACTAACGCGTCCACCTAACCCGTTCGACTAACGCATCCACCTAACGCGTTCGACTAACGCGTCCACCTAACCCGTTCGACTAACGCATCCACCTAACGCGTTCGACTAGCGCTTCCACCTAACCCGTTCGACTAACGCGTCCACCTAACTCGTTCGACTAACCCGTTCGACTATAACGCGTTCACCTAACCCGTTCGACTAACGCATCCACCTAACGCGTTCGACTAACGCGTCCACCTAACCCGTTCGACTAACGCATCCACCTAACGCGCTCGACTAATGCGTCCACCTAACCCATTCGACTAACGCGTCCACCTAATGCGTTCGACTAACGCGTCCACCTAACCCGTTCGACTAACCCGTTCGACTAACGCATTCACCTAACCCGTTTGACTAATGCGTCCACCTAATGCGTTCGACTAACGCGTCCACCTATCCCGTTCGACTAACCCGTTCGACTAACGCGTCCACCTAACGCGTTCGACTAACGCGTCCACCTAACCCGTTCGACTAACCCGTTCGACTAACGCGTCCACCTAACGCGTTCGACTAACGCGTCCACCTAACCCGTTCGACTAACGCGTCCACCTAACGCGTTCGACTAACGCGTCCACCTAACGCGTTCGACTAACGCGTCCACCTAACGCGTTCGACTAACGCATCCACCTAACCCGTTCGACTAACCCGTTCGACTAACGCGTCCACCTAACGCGTTCGACTAACGCGTCCACCTAACCCGTTCGACTAACACGTCCACCTAACGCGTTCGACTAACGCGTCCACCTAACGCGTTCGACTAACGCGTCCACCTAACGCGCGACGTGTCCACATGACGAACCAGCGTTACGGACTCGCGTGATGCGTCTGAGTTGGGTGGAGCTCCACCTATACCTAATTGCGGGGGAAAGTGCGGGATATACAGTATTACTGGCCTTTATATTACGGAGAAATAAAAAGTCTGCAAAAGTGTTAGTGAGAAAAGAGCAGTATTATCCACACACTACTTATAAAATATGTACAGTAGTGTGCAGTATGAAGGTAATTAAGTGAAGGAAATTATGTAGTAATGCACTTATTAAATACCAGTAGAAAAGTACTAGTGTCACGTACAATCATGCACACATCCAAGCAGACACTGGCCTTGAAGTTTAGGATAATCTCGCGAAAGTCATGGGGGATAAGGAGTTGTGGAGCCTAATTTTGTTGAGAAACCGATATACAGTAGTATTCTTAATGCACGCTGCTCTACAGCCTGCCTATTATGGATTACATAATGGTGGCTCAAGTTTTTGTAGAGATGACATAGACCTCCATGGGTCTATGCATCAGACCGATTATAATAATAGTAGTAGTAAATTATTTAAGTCCCACTTTGGTATAGTAGGTAAATCCGTAACCTTGAGTTCACATCAGTGCGTTGGTCGTAGGTTCGATCCCTGCTTGGGAATCCTGAGTTATCGTTTTTGCTAGAATGCTTTACAGGGTCTAAGCTGGGCGAGTTTCTGCCTTGGATATCAACCTCAATTGGTTGATGAAATAGTACCAGTTTTTGTGCATAAACCTTGGACTGAAGGCTAGACAAAACTTTACTTTTACTTTACTTTTTAGTATAGGCCTAAAGCACAAGTGCATTACAATGTAATCCTACAGCTCTAATCAACATACACCAGATCATCAAACAATCTAAAACAGTTACCGGTAGGCCACAGATTCCGGTAGTGTTAACGGAATGACGAAAACTCGTCCAGTCGTCAAGCCAATAATGTCAAACCACTTGAAATAAAAACCGAACATAATCGCGAACCAGGCACGTATCGGCTAACCTAAACATGGCAACTAACTGTTTCACCGAACACAATTCGGAACACTAAAGTAGCTAAACCTCATAGGATTGTCTGATGGTCGCTTTGTGTTTGATGATAAGTAACTTACAAAGGTCTACAGATGATGAATAAGCAATTCGACGTACAATAACCTAAATACCCAAGCAGCAGCTTGGTCTAGTGGTGACATTACTGTGCTTCCGATTAGGGAGCCCGGGTTCGATCCCTAAATGGGGCAGCACTGTTTGGGCACAGTGCTTTAAATGCTGCAGCCTAGCCCAACCCCGGCTTTCATCCTTCAGTGGTCGATAAATGGGAACCAAGGCAACTTGGGAAACAGAGTGGAAGGGTTTACTGTGGAAGATCACCCATGGTGGTGAACAGGCATTCCCTGGCTTAACTAGCCTAAAAGATTCTCCCATTCAATAACCTAAATGCTGGTATATTGTACACCACTGGATTCGCGTGATATAAAGCACTTTATTTGCCTCAATTTAACAAAAATTTAACAAAATTTATTAATAAATAGTTATACAGTACCTCAACTTATTTTCGTATTTGAAAATTTAGAGAAACTTTTCGGTAAAAAAAATATTTTCACAAAATGTAGCAGATACGTGTGAGTGTATTAAACGAATTAACCGTTATGTATATACAGTATCCTGCACGGGCAATAAAAACTATAATGTTGAACGATTGATTTGAATGTGCAGTATAAACAACCATATGAGCTAAACGACTCAGACACACCTGTGAGTCTATGCGTGTACTGAGCGCACTATAACTGAATGTACTGTATTACTGTAGGAAACTGAGGGAGTTCCATTTTAATAATCGTAAATTATTATCGCAGGTTGCAATCTCTATGACTTTGTGCAAATCTGTAGCAACAAACATAGAGTAACGACAATAGAGTGCTTACCGATCAATATATTGGAATTTACAGTAATTCGCTAAAATTTATGCCCGTTTTTACAACGACTTATTGTAGGTATAGAGCCATCCATGTCAGGATGATTTTTATTAACTCCAAAAAGCCCACAATTTTGACAGTTAACTTTGAAAGTCCTCAGCAAGTCTCTGGCCGGATGAGCAGAAGCTCAAAGGATGGTATGCTTGAGCATGTGGACGACTTCTGTTACCGGGATCAGAAGTATACTATATTGCAGTAAGGTGAAAGTTCTTCCTAATAAAATTACAGTTTATTAAATATAAGAAATAATTGTAGGCCTATATTTATTATTAAGAATCAGTGCATTACTAAAGCGATATCGAAAGGGGTACATGGATTACACTTTGATTGCTTATTCCTACATGAACAGTGTGAGGCTTGATACCGCTTTAATTGATAACAGATGTTATTGTTAAAACAACGTTACTGGTAACAATGGAAAAAAATAAATATAAGATATAAAAAATATAGTTACGAAATTTTGCAGGACTATATGCAATATAAGCAGCGAGAAATTTGTACAGATAAATATATTTATATTATATTTAATATATTTTAAGCAATATGCTCTTATGTCTATCACAGCATTACAATCTTCATGTTTACGAATATAGCAACGGGATTCTCGAGAACCTTCTCAAACTATTATTAAATTTTAAGAAAATAAGTGTAGCCTTATGCCTACCAAAGATAAAATACGTAAATTTTTACTTCCAAGAAAGTATATTTGATCGTACCAAGGTTTATTTTATTGTTATATATAAAGAGGATAACCATATTATTACTTATCCTACCCTCAAAGGCGGCACACTGCTGCCTTTTAACCATTTTCGAAATATATAAATCTTTCATTTGAACCCCGGGGGGCTTACTGCAGCCTTAATCATTTGTAACATAATTATTGGCTAAATTTAAATTAAATTGCATAAACTATTTAATTCAAATTGAACCAAACCAATCCCTTCAAGCAATATTAAATTAAATTTTCTAGACCAGTTTTTCCTGCCCAACACGAATATGAACTCCATTTTTCCGCCCCAATAGTTATAAGAAAGTTACCAGAGGTATTAAATAAAGGCGGCACGCTAATGCCCTGGGGTCAGGATAATATATATAAAGGCGGCACTCTGCCGCCCTGGGGGTTAGGTTATAATTATATAAAGGCGGCACCCTGCCGCCCTGGGGATCAGGTTAATATATGTAAAGCAACTGTTTTTGTTAAACGTGGCATTAAACCCTTTCTACAGTCATTATCCCTGAATTAAAAAATATGGATACACCACGAACGGCATCATTTCGACTTCTTTCCCATTTAAATATGTAAAGGTGGCACTCTGCCGCCATGGGGGTTAAGTTATAATTACAGTATATAATGGCGGCATTTATGAGCATGGTCATGAATTATGAACACGAGTACGTGTCATGACAATACGTGTGATGAACTCGTACCGTGTTGGTACGCAAAGTGTTAAAGGGAAATAGGTCTATGATACAGTTGCTGAAGTTAATAACGTTGTAGCAGGACAGGGATCTGGACCCATTTGACCCCACCGCGGTAGAAAAAGCTGGTTTTCTGCTGTTGTATCTGGGTCAGTACAAAACTAAGACCAAGGACGTACAAAAAAAGAGGTAAAGTAGCGTTAGGTCTCATTGCCATTTAACGGAGCAGGTTAGTAAAGGAGCAGGTTACATAGTCATAGTTGGGGGAACCAAAACAATAAACGAAAGTTATCACATGTGTTTCGTACAGTTCTTATGTCTTTGGGTCTTGTGTATTTGTTTTGTACTCACCCTTTTGTATTTATTATTGCACGCTTGTAGCAAATTATTATTGCCAATCTGCTGTTCTATGTACTCGTTGTGGACACCCAAGAGTCTATAGATCGGATTAGAGACCAAGTTTATTTTGCTCATTTTTTGACAATAATGCATTACGTGCTACGAGATGGGGGAAGCATGATTATACGAGATAGGGTGTTAAAAGATTGGATGTTACGATATGGAATAAAACGAAATATTACAATAATCCTTTTCTTCTTTTTCGTGAAGCAATGATTAAAAATTCCAATGCCCTGCTGCGCTGTACATTCAATATATAAGAAATGTAGAATTCACAGCTCTGAACAAGTACATTTGTTGGGTGAATTCTTAGCCCGCGAGTATTCTTAGCCCGCGGGTATTCTTAGCCCGCGGGTATTCTTAGCCCGTGAGTTAGTGAAGGAGCAGGTTAGCAAAGGAGTAGGATTCAGAGGCGTATTGGGGGAACCAAAACAATAAAGGTAATTGTTTTGCAGGCTAAGAATACCCACGGACTAAGAATACTCGCGGGCCAAGAATTCCTGAGACCGTACATTTACAAAGACTTTTGATTGACAAAGGCTTTTTGGGACCTAACGCTCTTTGGGACCTAAAGCGACTTTACCTCTTTGTTTTGTACAGTTCCCAAAGAGCGTTAGGTTCCAATACCATGTAAAACGAGCAGGTTAGTAAAGGAGAAGGTTACAGAGGCGTGTTGGAGGAACCAAAACAATATACGAAAGTTAACACATGTGTTTTGTACAGGTCTTTATTATTTGGGTCTTTATTTTGTAGTCACCCGGAATCGAATTATATATAATGCCGACTCAACTCCTGTTTATTTACATTCAGAAGATTAAATTAACCCCAATGAATGAACTGCCTACCAATAATGAAATAAATCTTCCTCGCAGACAAACAAAGGAACTCGGAATCCGAGGGTTCTCATTGGCTGGTTAGTAATTCTTAAAATAAAAAATCAATTTGATGAACAATATTCTTATTGTTATGAATAAAAAATTTGCAACTCGCGTTCTAATGAACGGAATTTTATGTTTGAAAGCATATTAGAAAGATACGTAATTCAGGATTATTTATATGTAAAAAAAATCTTTATAACTATTATGGGAAGTTACTCGTAAAAAGGTGATTCTATATAAAATGGCATTGCGTACAGGTCGCTACGTAGCTCCATACGGCCACATTTACTAAGAGTTTATGGGGATAGAACGCCAATATAATCATGTCGATTTGTAATTTTTCTTATGAAGTAAGTTTGGTGATTGTCTTATATACTTTTCAATTTACTTTCCAATAACAGTGGCATGGTATTCTAACCAAAACAATAAACTAAAGTCAATAGCACACGTTACAGATTAATTTTTATTTATATTGCATGAAAGCCCACTCCTTAGCGAATAAACTTTCTTTTTGCACAACTCCTTAGCATTTAATGTATTTTTTTATCATTATTTATTAATTGGTGAACTCAGTAACTCAAGCTTTTACTACAAATAATTTAAGATAATATAATCGGAAATAACAATACAAAAATAATAGGAAGTTGAAAAAAATATAGCAGAAATACATTAGTCTAGAGTTATTAACAAACTTTAGTTTATTAAATATCAATTTGTTAAGAAAATTATAGTCATTCCTTGCTGTTTGGTCCAATGTATGCGTGACTCAACGATCTTACCAGACATATAGAGAAAACAATAGCTAAAAGTTCTAAAGCCCCGACAATGCCGCTGATAACTCCTATAATGAGAAGGTGGTTGTTGATGTAGTCCTTAAGAGCCGTGTAACAACCTTGTTGATTAACCAGGGGCGGGTTCCGGTAACACAATGTTTGTTCAGCGCTGGAAATAACCCAAGATCCAGAGATAATATCGGCTATTGGAGGAACCGGGTCGAATTGACAGCAGCTCGGAGGCCATTCGTGTTTAGGGACAGCAGTAGAGGCCTCGTTATACTGCCAGAACTTAGAGTTATAATCCTTCCAGTTGGTATAAGATTCTACTCCACAGCACTGTAACGATAACTGGGTTACATCCCAGGCCGTGTTGTCTGTAGGTTTATCCGATGGTGAGTAATCTGTTATTAATGTTGTGTTCATGTAATCCTTCATGGGCGATTCTATTAGATCGCTGTTTACCGCTACCACTATAAGAATTACCAACTCTATTACAAGAATCACAATCACTATAATCGCGAATATAAGAAGCATCACCTTGTTTTCGATGATAGCTCCACAGCAGCCGAGGAAACCGACTACAGTGATGAATCCGCCGACGGCAATGAGGATAAACTTTAAGTTGGAGACCAACGCACTGTTTAATAGTTGGAGCATTTCAGGTCGTCCGACGTCTAAGGTGAGCCAGACACCGACGCCAAGGATTGCGAAACCGAGAAGGAAGAAGGCGAAGTTAAAGAAGAATAGAAGAGCTTTTAGACAGCCGGCTCCGCTGCTCTGTTTTACAGCCATTGTGATGCTCGTTTAATTGGGATGTTTAAGTTTATTAAGTAAATAGAAGCTTCATTTATAATAAATTATTAATTACATAGGCATTCAGTACTGTAAAGTCAATTATTTTATTCTTAAATAGTGACTTTTAGCCCGGATGTATCCCAAAATCGCAGAAAAGGGGGGAAACTGGACGCAATAATAATTCATCCCTCTCCAGGGGAAATTGGACGCAAATAACTGCTGCTTACTCTCAAAAATAAAACTGTAACCTGTTCTATTGTATTTAGTTTATTGTTTTGGTTAAAATAACATGTCACTGTTACTGTACCTGCTCGCTGCTCCTTTCCCTAAATTGAGAATTTAACATTGAGGCGGGATATTAATTCGCCAAGACGGGATTTGCGTCAAGTTTCCCCCACTACTGTCTCCAAAATCGAGAGAAAGAGGCAATTTTCAGTAGGGAAAAAATATACCCAATAGGATTGAATATAATTCCCTCTTTTTCCGAACGCTAACGATACCGGTTAAAAAAAAATAAGAAAATGTTAACATTTGTTAGCATTATTATCAATACCGGTACCGGGCATATTCCAATTTCAATGTCCTGGACACCGTTTGCAAAAAACCGGAAATCCAGAAAGCTAATATTACTATAGTTGTGACGGTTTTGATGGTCAACTAAACAAAAAACCGTCACTCACCATGCTTATAAAGGGGGCCAGAGTTCCAAGAATAAGTAAGGTAGAGTTCCTGGTTGCCAAGGCCAAGGGCTAGTCTAGCGCCAGAGGGACAGCGGACCCCGAGCAGCGCCGGTTAGCAGCACGAGCCTGAAAATGTATCGTGTTACGATGACACTAGGCAAAGCAAGGGTCAGACCAATGGACTAGGACCGACCGCCTGAGTGGCGCTGATCAGCTTGGTACATCGGGCCATGATAACAATAGGCGTCATAAGGAACTGACAAAGCCGCTTGACTTGCCTTAGGACCAACCCCGAAAGGGATTGCAAGGGGCGAGTGGTACACTAAGGGATCCCGATGGAGTGATATACAGCATCACTGCTGTATCCACTCGCCAACCCTGACAGACACCCAACAGACAGCCAACAAGCGGCGCCGGTCAGCTTAGCACGAGCCTGAAAAGGAATCAGGTTACAGTGACACATTGCAAGGAACAGACCCGCAGGACTACCGACGGACCGCTGACGGCCTACCGACCAACTTTATGACAGACGCGGACTGGACAGTCGGGTTTTACACGTAGTTTGGGGGGTTAAAATCTTAGTAAAATAAAGTCAGCTCAGTGAAACATCATGGTTAAAACCAATAGAGAACAAGATCAGTTAGAATAAATTGATGATTCAACACAACTCGTTCTTTTTGTTTTTCATTTTTCCTGTATTATACAACCACTACTACTACTAGGATCGGCATGCTGCATTGCAGCTGCATTATTAAGAATGCTGTGCCGGCTTGTCGACAAAATTGCGCCGCCACAACTCCCTATCAGCCATGACATTTGCTAGATCATCCGCATCTTCAGGCCTTATTCACTCCATGAGGCTGCCAAAGTGCAAGATTATGCACTGGCAGGTCTTCACGGCGAAAGCAATGTCCTGTAAAGCGGAGGCGATTTTGTTCTAGTGCCAAGCTTGGGGGAACCAATGAGACACCTCCAATGTTATATAGTGTCTGGTTGAAGATGTGTGCATTGTACTTGACACAATGAACCCGGCGTAGCATTCTTGTGAATGTGCCATCCAGAGATTTGGTGTCCTCAGCAGTTATAGACCTCCATGGACTCCCATAGAGGAGTACTGGAACTACTGCTGCTCTAAATAATCGAACCTTACGTTTCTGATTAATTCTCGGTGACTTCCAAATCCTGGAAAGCCTATTCAAGGCTGCCCATGCCTTTCCTTTATGTATTCGAAGGTCCTCACCTGACTTCCCGATCCATGGTCCCAGGTAACAGAAGTCGTCCACATGCTCAAGCATACCATCTTGTGAGCTTATGCTCATCCGATCAGAGACTTGCTGAGGACTTTCAAAGTTAACTGTCAAAATTTTGGTCTTTCTGGAGTTAATAAAAAGACCAACACTAGAAGCAGCATGTTATAATGAGCTGAGGAGCCGTTGGGCTCCCTCTAGTGATTCTGAGAGTGTTCCTAAGTCATCAGCAAAGTCTAGATTAGTTAGGTACTTGGCAGGATTTCCTCGACTTCTGGAGCCAGTAGGTGGAATTATCATCACCCCATCATCATTATGATGATCTAAGGACATGCGTAGAATATAGTCAACCACAATTATGAACAAGAATGGGGCAAGTGTGTCTCCCTGGAGGACGCCCCATAACACTTCAAATGGTTCTGTGTCACCGTCAACAGTAGAGACAAATGTTGTCGAACCATCGTATACTGATCTGATTGCTGCAATAATTTCATTAGGAATCCCATATAATGAAAGTATGCTGAACATACGTGAGCGAGAGACTGAATCAAAGGCCTTGAAGAAGTCAACAAAGATAACAGCCAGATGCCTGTCTTTCTTTTTTGATAACTCTTCAATTATCCTTCTAAGTGCCAAAATGGGCTCCATGGTCCCACGACCTTTACGGAACCCATTCTGATTTCCACGGAGCAGTCTGTCAATGGGATCCCTGATGCGATTTAATAGAATCCTATTGTATAGCTTTGCAGCAATCGAGATCAATGAGATTCCCCGAAAAGAACCATAGAGTGTTAGGTTGCCCTTCTTGGGAACTGGCACCAACTTATTTGTTTTCATTTCTTGTGGGACTCTTGTTGTTCGGTACATTTCTACTATGATGTGATAGATGAGCTTTAACCACTCAGGTATTTTAAGACCTTAGGGGGAACACCATCTACTCCACTGGCACGATTGGTCTTAATGCTCTTTGCAGCAGCCTTCATTTCTGCAAAGGAGATATCGCCAATGGGAATATCTGGAAGTACAGACTCAGACACTTTTACTTCTATAAAGTTAAGAATTATACAGTACAACCACCCCCGTCAGCCGGTACCGGTGACTAGTATCGCTGAGATCGCAAACACTCTCGAACTTACATCGGCGTTTTAAGGAATTAACGGCAATAACATTTTTATGGTAGAATTTCACGAAATTGCAAGCAAATGACTACATCCACACTTAAAGCTCATTAAAACTTAATGTGCACGGTCTATACCAAAATGGAACTTAATAATATCCAATATTGGATGCCTGTAATTGGTCGGTTTTCTTTATATATTTCAGAACTTAGAGTTATTTAACATTGAGCAAGGCATTATCAGGAGCTGAAAGGTACAATAATTTGAAAGGAACACGGTTGTAGCCTAGTCTGATAATACTGTAAAAGGTAACACACAATTAATTAATATACCATAATAATGATAATAAATAAATATTAATTTATGTGGTATATAATTAGGTGAGCAATACATTAATATATATCACTTTCAATTAACAATACAATCATTGAATGTAGCTGGCTTAATAACAAAGCGTACAAAGGTATATTACAATATATAAACGGCCACCCTACCGTAAAATACAACTGCATCCTTCCCAGTAAGTTGTTATAAGATTGGCTGATGAAATGAATTCTTGTAAGCTGTATCACTTGTTGCTGGGAAACTAACTACCACATAGGCATTCCACAGTTCTACTGCCAAGATTAATGAACACCCACAGAATGCATCACAGTTGCTAGGTAACCTCATAGAAATCTCAGCCAATCAACAGTAATTCCTAATATCTGCCCTGATTCCATATAAATTATTTATCGGCCAAACTAATTCTTAGAATTTTTTGTTGCGAATGTGACAACAGCATGATAAAAAAAACTAGAAACTGACGGAGGAAAGAAATGTTTATATTTTAAAACTTTGAGTTGAGTTGTTGCAACTGTAATTAATGATGTAATGTAAATGGTTTTACATTACAAAAACCATTTACATTACATCATTAATTCAGAAAAGGGGGAAACTGGACGCAATAAAAATTCATCCCCCCTCTCCAGGGGAAATTCGACGCAAATAACCGCTGATTATTCTCAAAAATAAAACTGTAACCTGTTCTATTGTGCTTAGTTTATTGTTTTGGTTAAAATAACGTGCCACTGTAACCTGCTCCTTTCCCTAAATTGAGAATTTAACATTGAGGCGGGATATTAATTTGCAAGGCGGGATTTGCGTCCAGTCCCCCCCCCCCCCCCCCCTGCCTCCATTAATTACAGTTGCAATAGCTTTGAGACCATTTTAAATAATCAATTAATGTTTGTTTTATCAGATAATAAATTGACTATACCTAAAGTAGGAGCTGTATTGAATGTTAACCAAATTAATATATAAATGACTACAATATTATATAATTCAACAAAATCCTATTACAAATATTGCAAGTAACCAGGAAATTTAATTAATTTATCAATATGCAATGCTGAACACAGAATACAGGTCGACACGCATGTCGATTTTACCCTGGGGAGGTATTAGTTAATAAAAACAGTATATCATTCGGGGGATGGAATTTATAGGTCATCTAATTAATTGTTTAAACATTAGCAAACAATACGATGTAATTGCATTGATAAAACCCATAAATAAAATTTGGATATAAAATGTAAAATCGGGATGCAAAAGATCACTTTCTGAGCTACGAAAGGAAAATAGGATTCAACTTATCTGGATATAAGCGGTCCGTTTACCTTACAAAATGAAAAATACGAATGTGCGAAGTTAAGAACAGTCGGGGGGGAAGTGTCCGCGGGGGGGATGTGTCTGGGGGGGAAGTGTCTGAGGGGAAGTGTCCTTCTTGAGCGGGGGGAACTGTCCGGGGGGGAAGTGTCCTACATGAACGGGGGGAACTGTCCGGGGGGGGGGGGGAAGTGTCCGGGGGGGGGGGGAGTGTCCGCACACCGATATTAAGTTCCGTTTTGGAGTACGCCGCGCAGACACTATGAGTGAATGTGTGAATGGATTTACGAAGCTATCCATAAGGCCTACTTAAATTTCATAGTAAATTATCACAGATCATTGTGTTAAAATTTCAGAATAGTAGCTTTATAAATAAAATAATATATTGGGGTCCGGTAATGGTCGGTCACCTTAATTAAATTAACTAAATTGTTATTTGTAAAATTTATTAAAATAAAATTTATTTATTTAACATTGAGAAAGACAGCATCACAAGTTGAAGATTACAGTAATTTGAATCGCAGTAACTATGGAAGCAATATTGTAAAATACTACAGTTCAATTGATTTTGTACCACTATATCGCTGTACGTTTTATTAAAGAATTAAAGCAACAAAAAAGTATCAATTTAAGAATAAAATTACGTATTACAAAGGAAAAATAAAATTTTTTTTTTAAATATTCTCTCGACCCTTTATCAAAATGCCTCGAGAATAGTGAAAAAAAGTTCTACTATTTTCCCATGTAATAAATAATTATTCTTTAAATTATCCCTTTTATTATCCGTAAAAGTGTGGATTATAAAGTCTTTAATATCCGCATTTGCGGACAATAAAGAACAGCCAATGAAACTTCCATAAATGTGGATAATTAAATATTTATCCAATCAATGATTTAGAAGATTTCTCTGTTGATTTCTCATTATTTATTCTAGAACAGTAATTACGTTGGTAATTATTAACAAATTTAGCATTAAAATGTTTAGTTATATGATCTTTTACTCCAGTAGCTAGTTTAATCAAATTTTTGGTTTGATTATTTGATTAACGTTCTGGAATTACTCACAAAGTATAGGAGTATTAATAATTTAATTTCACAAAATTGCAGAATTGATTGACCTCAAATTTGCTTTGTTTTGATTTAATATTGCCTAATATTGCCCAGGGAAAGTGGCGTGATACAGGCAGCCAATGGATAGGGTGCATCAACTCTAAGGCCACCATTATTAGTGCAATTACTAATTCACAAGTAGTTCATCAGCTGATAGCAATGTATAGGATATGTATATAAATCAATATGGAACGCATTAGATTTGAATGGGAATCTGTCAACTTGTGATCAGGAACTGAGCACTAAGAAACCGGACGACTTAGAGTTCAAATCCCATTTCCAAGCTCTACTAAATCCCAAGGATGTGGTAGATGTAGGAGATGTGGATATAACGGATGCACCATATATCCCGCTATTAGATGATGAATTTACGGAACGCGAGTTCGCTGAAGTTCTCGCTGATCTGAACACCAGTAAGGCGTATATTGGTATCAGCCCAGGGCTTTTAACAAGACTTCCAGGGTCATGGCTATTAACAATATTATTCATATTAAATGTAATTTTTACAAGCACATTATTCCCAGCAACTTGGGTAGTTAGAAAATTGGTTATTTTATTTAAATCCGGAAACAGGTTAATCTGTGGCAATTATCGCGGAATTAGCATAATGTCAACTCTAGCCAAGATATATGACAGTTTAAGGGGGGGGACACCATTTTGGTCCAAAATATGTCGGATTTTTTTTTATGGTCTACTATAATGCACCATTGCATGGTGTGTCCAAATCTGAAAACCGCTATTTAATAGCTCTTAATTAGTTTTCAAGTTATGTAAATTTCCATTTACGGAATCCTATTGAAATTACTATTACTATGTATAATGAAAGGTCGATTATCTCCAAATATTTTTTTCATGAAATTGTCAACTTCAAAACCCTACTACTTCTACAATTTTTGAGTAATTAGTCTGAAACTTCCTGTGGGTGTCTAGATAGCCACCCTGCATAAAAGTATCAGGCAACTTTTCGAAATTTTTTGTTAATAAAATTTAATACTATTTATAAAAAACCTAAAAATTTGCATAAATTTGCAGCGCCACCTAGCGGTGCAGAATTATTTTAACAAAATTTCGCCTGAAAGTTATGTTGCCCCATCTTTGATCTATCATATAAAAAAACTTTCATGTTATTAGATTCAAAACTGTAAAAGCCTTAGGGTTTTAAGCGCAATCACGTTTTTTTTGTTGTTAACTAGTATTAACTAATATTAAATAGCGAAAAAAAAAATTTTCTGACCTGTCATGTATAATAGCATCTTAGGTACCTATATGCCAAATTTTAGCCAAAATCAAACAATTTTGAAACGCTGAGAGTGATAAATCGAACAGTTGTCCGAAAATGGTGTACCCCCCCCTTAATACGTTTTGTTGTAACTTAATGATAAAAACTATTTCAGTTGGAGTTTTACACGCCCATATAATGCAGTACTGTATAATATCAATAAAATATAATTCAATTAACAATTAATTTCGCCCCTCGGGGCATCCTCAGGGTTCGCAACAACAACAAGCTCTATCGTACTAATTCAACTGTTCAACTACTAATAGTTCAACAGCCAGATGCCTGTCTTTCTTTTTTGATAATTGTGACGGGATCCACGATTTCCATGTGAGCCTCCTGATTGATAAGGAAGAAACCCCACTTGAACTCCTGGGCCTTCATGCGCTGGCGCGTCATGGCCCCGACGTCGGCCCACTCCTCGAATCTTCTGAACTTCTCTTCGTCGTCCATCCAGTCGCACTGGCGTCCGTAGTGTCCCCGAAAGTTGCACTTCGGACATCGGTTATGCAACCATGGACACGCCCCCATCCTGTGGCTCGACTCGCGGCAGTAGAGACAAAAGGTTCCCTTTTGGAACCGGTACAAACAACTCCTTTCCTGGTGGGTCTGTCTCCCACAGTAGTCGCAACCGAGTACCAATGTCTCCCGCCCCACGTCGTCTTTCGTCCCAAGCGATCTCCGCGGTCTGTGGAGTCGCTGGTAGGCGAACTTCTGCACGTTGGTGTCCCTGTCTACGTCGATCTCTCCGCCCCTCTCGGGCATCGTCTCCCCGAATACTACCCGTGGTGCCGTCCCCGGTTGCTCGCCCAACCTGATATTGCTCCCCGCGAAATCCATCGCCGGCTCCTCGTGCACCCAGGCCCGCTTGTCGGGTCTATCCCAGAAGGCCCTCGCCCCACTGGCCGTCACCACCCTCCCGCCAACCCAGTCCGTGTCCGAGTGGCCAATCCTCTCGATGGGCGGCACCCCTCCGAACTCGTCGTCGTCTTCCTCCTCCTCTGGCAGTGGCTCCAACCCCGGTATCCCGATGGATCCACTATGTCCCTTCCCGCCTTGGCTCTCGCCCGTAGCTCTCCATCCCTCTAGCTCCCTTAGCTTCCTTGGCGGTTGGTCGCCTTCGGCGCCCGCTGGTATGGGCATCGCTTGCAACCCCGACGTCGACTGTTTCGGCGATCCCACCGTCCATCCCAATTCTCGCGAGACTCCCCCGAACTCCCTGATGAAGTCCAACGAAGTTCGTCTAAGCCTGCCTGTTCCTCGAAGCCGTAACTCTGCGTCCTGGCCTCCTCCTCCCTCTCCTCTGCTTCTATCCTCTCCCGTCTAGCGACTTCTTCCAGTCGCTTTGCTTCTCGTCTATCCGTCTCTAGCTGCTCCCATCTCTGATACGGCGTATCTGTCTCCCCGTCTATCAGATGTCGGCTGTTGTAGTACACCGACTCGCCCTTCAGCCCCGGGTGGTCTACCAGACCGTCGAAGGCCGTTTTAAAGGCTCTCCTGTAGCTTAGGGGTGATCCCGATAACAGAAATGCCGCTGGTTCCCTCTCGATAACCACGATCATGAATAAGTTAAGCAAACTTATCATCATCCAATCTTCCTGCAGGATATATCGCTTCTGATATACCTTTATCGCTCCTCTGCGGAATTGATATACCTCCTGCTTTCCTGGTCTCGCTCCCCACTTTAGCGAGTTCGCTAGTTCTGCTCCGTATTCTTCTCTAAACTTTCCCCAGTCCGTCGGTTTGTGGCACACGAGCCCCAATAGCTGGCCCATCGCCACCGCTCCGCACTGGCCTGTGTTCTCCACCACTCCCAACCCGTCTGTCGCTGTCATAGCCATGAAGACCGTCTGCGTGTCCAAAAGGTTGGGGGTGTCCCGACCGATGATTCTTTCCGCGTCGTCGCGGATCGCCGATCCCACCTTCGTCGTCGACTTCTCTCTTACCAGGACTTGCACCGCTTTCGGCAACCGGTTTAATTTCGGCCCGTCCTTCTTCCCATACGTTCCTAGGTCGAATAAGAAAATGTCCCCATTTGGCGCGGCCAAATGCAGGAGTATGGTCCTGGCCGACCCCGCGATCCTCGTCTCGAACCCACCTCGTCTTCCACGGTTCCCTCGTCGTCTAGGATCATATATCCTCCCCTGTTGATGGACTCTATGAACCTCTTCCAATCCTTCTTCGGCGACTCCCTCGGGTACTTCGGAATCCCGAACTTCTCCTCTTCCCCTTTTACCACGTAGTGGAAGTGTTGGAAGATCGCGTTGTCCAGCGACGGCGTCCTGTAGGTCCCGACCAGCCGCTGCTCGTGCATCTCCCTGAAGTGGTCCTGCAGCGCTCGTGCCGCGTGACCCTTTTCCAACCGCTCGTAATATCCTCTTGTCTTCTCTTCCGGATGCCTCTTGGTGAAATCCACCAGTATCTCCTTTCCTCCTGACTCCGCCTTTCTCTTTCTGATCAGTTTGCTCGCCATTCCGAACACTCACTCGCTCACCTGTAAGGTGGTGCCTTACCAAGGCGCAATACAGATGAGTGATGTAGCTAAGATGTTCTGTACGGTCTGATAATGGCCTATTTCCTATCTAGTGGCGCCTTTTAATCTAAATTCTTACTATTTAATTCCCTAGCTAATAAATGAGCCTAATTTACAATTTCTGTCTGTTACTTTAATTATGTTCCAGAATTTTCTTATCGCTGTTACCATAATTTGTAATTCTTTAGCCCTTTTTCTTATTTATTCTAATTTATTTTAACCCTACTGTCTTACCACTTGCTACTGCCTATGGATTATTCTATCTCCTAATCCACATTCTGGCCTACTCTGTGGGCCTGTGCAGTACAGCAGTATATGTCGCGCGGCCTACACGATCTATCCAACTGTACTCATACGCCCCCCTCTCGCTACTAACTGCTAATTAATATCTATATTATATACCCTTCTACCTCTTACTCTCTCTCTAACTAACGGTACTACGTACCCTCTAACTCTTACTCTCTCTCTAACTAACGGTACTACGTACCCTCTAACTCTTACTCTCTCTCTAACTAACGGTACTACGTACCCTCTAACTCTCTAACTAACGGTACTACGTACCCTCTAACTCTCTAACTAACGGTACTACGTACCCTCTAACTCTCTAACTAACGGTACTACATACCCTCTAACTCTCTAACTAACTAACGCTACTACGTACCCTCTAACTCTCTAACTAGCGGTACTACGTACCCTCTAACTCTTCTCTAACTAACGGTACTACGTACCCTCTAACTCTCTAACTAACTAACGGTACTACGTACCCTCTAACTCTCTAACTAGCGGTACTACGTACCCTCTAACTCTTCTCTTAACTAACGGCACTACGTACCTCCTAACTAACTAACTAACTCTAGGTACTACGTACCTCCTAACTAACTAACTAACTCTAGGTACTACGTACCTCCTAACTAACTAACTAACTCTAGGTACTACGTACCTTCTTACTGACTAACTTCTGCCTACTAACTGCGTACCTACTATGTACTATTATTTTATTTTTATTTTCTATTTTTTATGTGTGGGAAGGGCGTCTCGCCCTCAATCCCACCCCCCTCAGTCCAAAACTTGGACGACTAAACTCTTCTCTAACTCCACTAAGGTGCCCCTTCTAACAGACAGCATTTCCCTACAGCTCTCCTGTAGGTTTTTCTGTCCTTCGCACCTATCTTACCACCTATCCGCACTTCTACCGATCGGACTCTTCCGTCCTCGTCGGAGTAAGTGCCTACAACTCTCGCCAACCGCCATTGGTTGTTGATGATAGTATCATCCGTAACGATTACGAGATCTCCCTCTCTTAACTCCCTATTCGGCTTCCTCCACTTGCTTCTTTTATGGAGCGTGGGTAGGTATTCTTCTACCCACCTCCTCCAATACTCTGCGCTTATTGCTTTAGCGACTTTCCAACTCTGGCGGGAGTGTATGTCATCTGGGTCTACACCCCGCATGTCGATGGTCGCTGGCCTTTCCATTAGAAAATGGCTGGGTGTCAGCACATCTAATGACTCAGGGTCATCATTCTCCGGATATAGCGGTCTGCTATTAATGATCCCCTCGCACTTCGCAAGCACTGTCCTTAAGACGTCCTCAGTGACCATGTGGGTGTTCATTAGCTTCGTCATTAGACGCTTTGAACTGCCCACCAATCTCTCGACGCATCCTAGTGTATGTGGTGCATACGGCGTCCTTCTCTCCCACTTTACTTGTCGTCGTCTCATGGCCGCCCTGACTTCCTCCCCTTCCAAGATGTCCAAGGCCTCTGCCATCTCATTCTCTGCTCCCACAAAGTTGGTTCCGCTGTCGGAGTACATTACTGCGATCGTCCCACCTTTGCGGTCTCTGAATCTTTCTAATGCATTAATAAATGCTGATGTGGTTGCATCTTGGGCGAGTTCTATCCCTACCGCCCGCGTGTTGTTACATACGAAGATGATACCGTAGCGTTTCTCCGTGTGCCGCATCACCTTGATCTTTATCGGCCCGAACATGTCCACACCGCAATGTGTAAATGGCGGGTCGTGCTGTCTTACTCTACTCGCCGGTAGTGGCGCCATCTCTTGTATGGCTCGCTCCTTCTTCGCTCGTCGGCAGGTCTGGCACTGCCCCACTACCGCTTTTACCTTCTTCCTCAACTGCTTGACCCAAAAGGTCCTCCTTATCTCCGTGAGAGTTCTGTTGGTGCCCCCGTGCAATATCGACTTATGGGAGTCCCAGATAATCTGGTGGACTATTGGCGATCCTGTGGGAATGATGATGGGTTTCGGTGGAACGATTATGCTGTTGTTGTATCCCACCCTAGAATTCATTACTAGAATCCGGTCGTCATTAAGTTGTGGCGACAGCGTGATCAGCTCGCTGTCCCGTCGAAGGTGCTGTTGGTTACCGACGCGTTCCACCTCGTCGCCATAGTTCTTCCGTTGTTCATAGCGGATGACTGCCTTGGCCGCTCCTTCCAGATCTATGGTTGTCCTGATCTTCTTGTCTTTGCCAACTCCCGCGAGGAAATTCCCAAAGGCTCTCCAGTACGCCACTAATTTCTTGGTCTTATACCAACTAGAGCTGTAGCTGAGGAGTTTATCTGTCGGGTTATCGCACAGTTCTTCTGATTTAGGTTGCACGTCCCTTATCTCCCTCACCATCTAGGAGTATATCTCTTCTCCCTCTGAATCTCCCTCTTCTCCTACTGACACTACCTCTCCTGAGTCCGGGTCCACCTTTCTCATCGGCGGCCAGGCCTCCTTGTCGCTCAGAAACTGCGGCCCGTGTTGCCACAATCTTTCCTTTTTTAAGAAAATGTGGCGTGCCACGCCCCATGATAACAAGTCCGCTGGGCCACCCCAGTCAATTACCAGTCTCTAGGGCGAGAATTGGGATGGACGGTGGAACGCCGAAACAGTCGACGTCGGGGTTGCAAGCGATGCCCATACCAGCGGGTGCCGAAGGCGACCAACCGCCAAGGAAGCTAAGGGAGCTAGAGGGATGGAGAGCTACGGGCGAGAGCCAAGGCGGGAAGGGACATAGTGGATCCATCGGGATACCGGGGTTCGGGGTTGGAGCCACTGCCAGAGGAGGAGGAAGACGACGACGAGTTCGGAGGGGTGCCGCCCATCGAGAGGATTGGCCACTCGGACACGGACTGGGTTGGCGGGAAGATAGCATGGGGGGGAGTGTTAGCTTATCCAATTCCGCTAACACAAACCCATAAAGTCAACCGTTAAGCAATATTGGGGGCCACGAGATTGGGTAACCAACCAACTCGTGTCACCCTAACAAAATGGGAAGGAGAAACACAGTAAGGGTCAGGGGCCAAACCCCTAACAGAGGGACAACAGGTGGAGTGAACGGAAACACTCCAAAGGGCGCCAATAGGGACATCAACCAATCAGAGGGGGGAAAGGCATCGATTAGGTACAGTAACAAGGCCAACCCGTGCAATATAGCCAGTTGGCAGTAATCATTTCATTCAGTTATCTCAGTGTTAGTTATTGGTGTTACAGTAGTAACGGTAGACTGGTACGCCCTAGTAATTGAATCAGAGCTGCCGCCCTAGCTAGCTAAACTCAGTGACTACCAGCCACCAATCTATACAAGCGAGATGAGTCAGTCGGGAGAGACGACGCCGACGCGGACCCCGGACGAAGAACTAACGATCCGCGAGGCCGCGACCAGACGGTACAGGCCCACAATGCCGGACCCATCGGTAACGGGTCATCCGGCAGTTCAGGATGAGGGGGGCCGTCTGCGAGCAGCAAGGAGAGAGCGAGACGGAGGGAGAAGGAGACGAGTCGACACGGGACGTGGGTCGACGTACCGATGTCGCCGGCCAGCCACAGGCCGAGGGCGACGAGCGGCCCACCGAAACGGCGACGGTGGGGCCGACGGTACGACGCCGGACCCGGAGAGATGGAGGAGATGTCGGTACCGATGTCGCCGGTCAGCTACAGGCCGAGGGCGACGAACGGCCCACCGAAACGGCGACGGTGGGGCCGCCGGTACGACGTCGGACCCGGAGAGACGGAAGAGAGGTCGGCGACGAGGACGTCGGGGTTTCTGATCGACTTCGACGGGCCTACAACGCGACCCAGAAACTACTAAAGGAGGCCAAAGAGGGGTCGAAGATAGACGAGGTGAGACTGAGGAAACGACTAGGTGAGTCGAATAGACACTTTAATTATCTAATGCGCTTCGGGCAAAGAGAACTGGCCAAGGAGAGAGCGAGAGGGGTTGCCGAGGAACTGTGTGACTTATGGCGGTGTAGGGGTATGGAACCTAGCGTAGTGTACGTAGGGCCATACTTAGTCGATGCCCGGGGAGTAAAATTAGTGGGTTGGGAGAGACCTGAGGAGGGCGAACCCGAGGTTAACCCCGAGGATTCGGCCTCGTCGGTCGGAGGAAGTTCCGGGAGGCGGGGGAAAGTTAGTAGGACGGGGAGGCGGAGGGAATCCGTCACAACCGATAAGTCTGCTACATCCTCCGTAAAAGAAAGACGGGTGAGAGAGATAAATGCCACGTACCGTCTCGATTTGATAGAGCAAGGTCAAAGGGAAGTAGGTAGACGGTTAGAGGAGGGGAGAGTGCTGCTAGAGAGGGAAATGGCATTGATTAAAGAAACCGGAGAGAGGGCCGAAAGGGCCGCGAGAAGCCTTAGGGAGTGTGAGGAAGTAGGGAGGAAGGAACAAGAAGAGCGTGAGGCGGAACGTAGGGAACGTGTAGCGAGAGAGAAAAATGAGCGCAAAGAGCGTGAGGCGGAACGTAAGGAACGTGTAGCGAGAGAGGAAAGCGAACGCAGGGAACGTGTAGCGAGAGAGGAAAGCGAGTGTAAAGAACGTGAGGCGAGAGAGGAAAACGAGTGCAAAGAACGCGAGGCGAGAGAGGAAAACGAACGCAAAGAGCGTGAGGCGAGACGAAGGGAGGGGGCTAGAAGAGAGTTGGAATTGGCCGAGCGGGACGCACGGGAGTGTAAGGAGAGAATGGCAAGGAAGGAGTGTGAGCGAAAAGAATTAGAGAAACGTCAAGGTGAGCTTACAGGGTACAAAGCTATACACACGCGCGAACGGGAACTGGCGCGAATAGGGGCGTCTGAGAGTGGGGCTGGCTCGAGTATTTTCGAGGAGCCAGGGGCCGTGGATACATTTATTAATACCCCACTTACAGGGACCGCACGACAGACCCAAAACTGGTGTGACCGTACGGGCGGGGGGGGGGTAATAATAATGCTATAGTAGACGTCATTAATATTAATAGTACCGTATTAGACAACTCTAACCAAACCTTTATTGCAGGAAATACTTTGCCTAGTGGTAGTAATTTAAATTTAAATCAGAACGATTCTAATATTAACGTAGGAAATAATCCGAACAACGTAGTTATGCAATATAATCCAAATAATTTAAATAATTTACAAAATAATTCAGATAGTGTAGTCGCGCAAAATAATTCAAATGATTTTATCTCGAACGAACAAAATAATTCCGTTTCTAATATGGGTGCTATTAACGTGAACACGTCGGGCGTGTATGGCCAGGCAGATGGGGGCCTGGTAGGCCGTACAGTTGGTAGGCCGGAGGAGGCGGGGTTGATCCAACCCAGAGAGGGCCTGGTAGGCCACGTAATTGGTAGGCAGGGAGTGGCTGGGTTGGGTAGACCCAGCGAGGGCCTGGTAGGCCACGTAGCTGGTAGGCAGGGAGTAGAGGGCCTGGTAGGCCACGCAATAGCAGAGGGAGAGGCGGGGGTGAATAGACCCGACCGCGGTAGGGTTGATGTGTCGACTAGAGAGGGATATGGTAGCGGGGTGAGAGATAGTGAAGTTAGATGTGGCGAGTGGGGGGGGGGGGGGGGCTACAAGAACCCCACAACAGCGAGTTAGCGGCGAAAAGGGGGGGGGGCAGAGAGTGCCCCACAGACGTCAACGGATAATGCGCGGGCCGAAATAGGTAAACCGCAACACCCGGCGACGGAGAGTAATAGGGGGATTGCGAGTATCCCCAGCGGCGTGCGACCGAGCAGAGAGAGACAGGTTGACGTCGTGAGAGGGCGGACGAAGCGTCGAGCCCGATCAGAAGAGGGAAGAAGAACAGTGGGGTTTAACCGGGAGGTCGACGAGAGATCTCACGAGCGGGAATACTCCACTGAAAGGAGAAGAAGAGAAGACAGTAGTAGAAGTATCGCCGCGAACGATAGAAGAGCGAGGACGGATAGCGAGCCGTCGGTAGTCGAGATGAGAACGGAGAGTCAGTGGGGTCGGACTCCGGGAGATTGCCGTCGCCCCGGAGAGATGCGACCTGGCGAGGCGCATTACGCGCCGATGGAGGGGTACGCGATGTACCGGTACGAAGACGAGAACAGTAGAGAGGGGGGGTCGAAGAGAAACTTTCCGACGGAATATACCTACCGATCGAGAATACGGTAGCCGCGGGGAGGACTATTCGAGAAGAATAAACTTCGATCCCGAGCGACACATGCGGACTGTAGGACATACTGTAGGCCTTACTGCACATACCATAGGCCATACTGACAGAGGCAATGTAGGCGATAGGATAGCGCGGACGACGGGATTAAACCCGGAAGTCGCGGAATACATACCGGCGGGTAGGCCAGAAGCTGATAGGCCTATACCGGTACCAGTACAGCAGTATGACTACAGCATGCAGGGACATAACATATACCCAGGGGAGGGGGGAATTATTGCGGATAGGTGTATGGGCCCCAATATATTAACATCAACCCCAGTACCAAACATACCGGTGGGGGGGGGGGGGACAGGGTGACATTCCCCCATCACAATATCAACAATATACCCCGATAGGAGCAAGAACAACGAGTCCCTTGGATGAAAATAGGTCGTGTGATACAGAAATATGGAGGGGGCCGCTACCCCCAATGACATACCCAAGTCAAAGAAAGTCAAGAAATAGGACGGACGGACCGCATCAGACAGGAGAAACCATACAGCATCCATCGAACCCATTGGAAGCGCAGGCGATGGGGATGGCCACGTTGATCGATGCGTTGAAAACGAGGATCGAGTTACCACCCGTGGAACCATTCAAATTCGATGGGAGTAGGCCGGAAGAATATCTACAGTTTCGGCGCATGTATAGTAATGAAATACTAACAAAGAACTTAACGCAGGCGGAGTGCCTAAAGTATCTGCAAGTATACACGGGAGGCCCAGCATACGACATCGTGAGGCAATATCAAGGCATAGAGGGCGGCTTCACGACAGCATGGCGGGCACTGGACAGGGAATACGGGCACCCGGCCAAGATCATCAGACAGACACTGAGAGGCATAACATCGGGTGGCCTACAGGATAATCCCGTTAGCATTAAGACGTTCGCTAACAAAGTCGAAAAGGCGCTAATCGTGCTGAAGACGCTAGACGCGCCATACGAGCTCAACGCGTCCAATAACATCACCACGATAGCGCAGGCACTACCGAACTGGCTGCGCAACAAGTGGAGGAAAATCGCTTTCTCCACTCGAGACAAGAAGGGTGTGGAACCGGGTTTAGAAGAAATGTCAAGCTTCTTAAACTACGAGGCTGAACTAATAACCGACCCAGTCTATAGCGAAGATAGCCTGGGAAAGGGACCGAAGACGGATTACCATAGACCGAAACCAGAGCACAATACATCAAACGCATTACCGAGGCTCAGGCAATCATTGCCATATGCAGCGACGCAGGGGACTGCAAGTCCACAGATAGCCGAAAGTAAGACCACACCATGGAACGGACAGGGGAACAATAACAACACGAATAAATATAACCCCAGTACGTCCAGTAGGCCGAATCCAAACAATAAGAATAGTAGGGACTTTGGTACAAACGCAGCTGCGATACGCGATGCACTGTATAAGGAGGGCTACGACCCAAAGAGCAAATGCCAGCTACATACAAATGCGCTTCATCAAACCATGAACTGCAGGTACTGGCAAGCGCTACCTAGGCAAGATCAGATAGATTATGCGTCGAGCAATAAGATCTGCTCGCGATGTGTGATGAGTGGACATAGAGCTAGGGAATGCAAGGAGAAGCCGGTCAAGTTCGGTCAAAGGAAAGGCCAAACGATGGCAACGAGCACAGTAGGGGCGAAGAAGAGAGGAACGGTGTTACTTGGGGTAGTACCCGTGCGAGTGATTGGAGAAGGCAATCGATCAGTAACAACACTAATGCTGGTTGATAGTGGAGCTGCCTTCACATTAGTCGAGGATTGGGTGGCCGAAGTGTTACGGTATATGGCGCTGTATCCATAATATTAGTCATCATGCAGTATGCAATATTAGTCCGTTATGCAGTATGCAATATTAGTCCGTTATACTGTATGTAATATTAGTCCGTTGTGCAGCATGATATTTTAGATAAGGCATAATAACGCAGTGGTATTTAGATAGGGAAATCGAAACACCCATATATTTGAATCCATCCATTTTGTATAGTATGTAGCCCTACCTACGTAATTTTGTATTAGGTAATATGTAGATAGTTCCAGGGTAAGTTTATTCGGACCCTGGATTCCGTGCTTGCTGATATTAGCTTTAGTAGGGCTAGCATATAGGGACGCTGTCCTGGCCATTCAGCAGCCAGAGACGTGAACCATTACCATATATGGTAATAATTCGAGGAAGGGGAGCAAATAGGGCTACAATCCGGCCTCCTTATTGGACTAGCTGCTTCCAGGTTGGTCTAGTGCTAGCACGGACTGGAGAGCCAATAAGAAAGCGATTGAGTCACCCTATTGCATCACCCCATCCGGATCACCTATAAATTGGCGGTGTGCCGGTAGAGCCTCACCAACTCATCACATGACACCTAGCCCTAGCACCTGTCTTGCTGTTTTTTCTTGATACTTATTTTTTCTGCAATTTGCTAATTTGATTAATTTCTTGAAATGATTTGCTAGTGCGATTACTTGCTTGTGTTTCTCAATAATTCCTTCGATTACTGCTAATTACAATTGAACTATGATTTCTACTCTTTGATTAATGGTTCTATGTGATTCCTTTCTGCGCAATAATCCTAAGGGATTTCTGAGACTGTCAGACTTTGTGATTTGCATGCGCCGCTACGGTAGCTATTAGCATAATGGAGGGCTAAGGCGCCAGTGGGCGGTGGGCACATCGGGGGGTTAGCGACGAAGGGAGCGGAGGATTCAAAGGCGAGCAACGCTGGCGGGGGGTCACCGTTGCGGTCGGGCAATTTGCATTGTAGCGTGGGGGCAGCTCGCTGGTACAGTAATTAGGGGGCTGATGATCCAGGTTTTGTCTCTATTTAGTATTAGGGGGGCAGGAATTGGGTTAGTTAGGAAGCCTAGATGTACCCGGGAGAGGTCTGCGTGCTTTACAATTGCGAATTGCATGTATTGCAGTATTGCGAATTATTATATTGTGCTGTGTAATTGCTAATTGCGTGCATTGCGGATTGTACAATTGTGAATCGCGCATTGCGAGCTGTGATTGCTGACGCTGATTGGTGTGTTACTAAAGTGTGCCTAAGATTACGAATGCTTAGATAGGCGCTCTTTTCCCTTTGATTGATTTCTATCTCTTAGTTTACTGTAAATAATTACTGATTAGGTCAAAGTAATACAGTATTTTAGGCTGTTACATATTTGTGACTGTAATTAATTAGTAAAATTAAGAATTAGTACGCAGCATAGCGGAGAGTAGCTAAGGTAATAATTAGAGTACCGTAAACTATTCACGCTGAGCGGTTATTTTAATTAGCGGGCAATAAGCTAGATAGCAGTATTCAGTACGCAAAACGCATTAGTAATTTGCTGGCCTAAAGCCAGCCGCAGACAAGTTTAGTCCCACTATAGGTATTAGCCCTAATAAACACTGTACCACTTTGATTATTTTAAATATTCTCGCATTCACACATTCCGTTAGGGAACCCCCAGTATTCGCGATTAGAAAAGACGTAGGCATTGGCGTACTTTAACAGTAAGATTAGGCGTAAGAATATACTCTGAGTGTAAAACCTCTCACACTCGTTTTAAGTCAGCTTAGGGAGCCGATTCGGGTTTGTTGTTTTGGTTATTCCCGCGTGGCTCATATATTCGAACAGTTAGCTCTCTATCGAGTAATTGGTAGAGAAAGGAACAAGAAATTAGCAGGAGCCGTAGACTGGTAGAAAATTAGTAAAACATATTAGCGGACGGCAGGTTAGCGCCATCTAACGGTAAGTAGCGGTTTTGTATTTAGCAGCCCCTCACATTAGCAATAATACGCTCCTGATTGCCCTGTCTAATAAATAGAGCAGTTTGCAGTTTTGTGTCTTTATTGGTTAGGCCGGGGTAGTTTGTTTAACAGTAAAGCACGTGTTATTGTCTGCTGTAGGCCTACCGCGTACAGTAGGACATAGAGTATATTCTTAGGCCGTGAAGATTTAGATTTACTGATACTTCGTAACAGTAAGGTATGTTTTTTATTGGCTGTTGCTTGCAGCGGTCAATAGTGTATTCTTAGGCTGTTGTTTAGATTACTGTATTCACTGGCTGCGTACACTAGTACAGTAGTACATTAGGCTGATTGCTGTTACTGCGTACGGTAGAAGGACATTTGTTTTGCCGTACCACACACAGTATCATTAGGCTGTTAGGTTGGTGTACTGTTTTACTTACTGTACTGCATAAAGTGGATGTACGGTAGTGCGTTTTTACTAATTGCGAATACAGCAGTTCCTTAGGCCTTAGGGCAAACTGTAATTAGTAAGTTTTTTGAAAATTATTAGCTAGGTTTGCGAGAATTCAGTTTCGGTCAAAATTATTTTGTAAAATTCTAGAGTTTTGTACCGGTATGTTAGGTAACCGCTTAGTTATTTTATACCATCTGGAGATACATGGCAAGACGGAACTTCTGAGTTTGGGGTTCGTGTGGGTCTGCGGGTTCGGTTTGCAATCAGCGAAGGGCCTGAATCTTTGGACGCGGACGTGGAATCTCACAGCAAACAAGGTTAGTTGTTCTGTTGGCGCCAGTGTGTTTGTGGAAGCAGTAAAAAATTATCGGTTGTTTAACTGCGAAGCTGAACTCAATTTATTAGTTAGGATATTTAGGTTTAGCCGGCCATGGTTTTTGAATCGCTCAAGTTAGAGAGAGAGTTAGAGAGAGTCGCAACCCGAAGATGTAGCCACGCGCTAGTGGATACATATAATATTTGAAATTAAAATTACGTTGATTAGAGCTATATATAAAATTAGAAATATTCGGGTGGCAAGTTTATTTTGAATATTTTGTATTAGATTCAAGGTTATTTTGTGCTATACCGGTATTTAATATTATATAGTAGCTATATAATAATATTTTGTTTAAATATTGTGTTAGTATTTGCTATAACTATATACCCCATTAAATTCACAATATTGCATTGCGAATTTATTTGACATTTGGACCAACTGATTATTTGACAATTAATTTGACCGTATTTCGGTTAAATTATAATTATATCTCGAACTTTTGCGAGATTTTTGCCGGAAGGCAAACATTATTAAGACTATGAGTGTCTCAGACAAAGAGGCACTAGAGGACAGCTATGAGACGGCGGCTGGACCGCCGACTGACGATAGCGTAAATATTACTGTTGACGACAATGCCGACTATGACGACGCAGCGAGCGACGCTGACGTAAGTGAACAGGAGGACGAGACAGTGACTAGTGAGGAAGAAGAACTACCTCAGGTAATAGTATTAGGATCCCCTACCGCTACTGTAAGGAAGGATTGTACAGCAACCCGGACAGAGGTGAGTGATAGGGAGGGTAGTGTAGCAGAAGCGAGAGCCCGGAGCCCGGTTTCCAGACCTGTGGGTATGGTAAGTGCCGTGGTCCCAACGGCTGTTAGGAGTACCCGTAGTTCCCGAAATAATCCTTCAAGTCCACCGAGTGTGAGTCAGGTAAGCGAGAGAGAACTTGATATCGCGATAAAGAAGAAACTTCGCGCGCACGCCGGACATATAACTCGGACGACGGACAAGGTAAGGAAGATGTTAGCCGACTCAGCGAACATCGGACGGGAAGGGTTAGTAGAGATTAGAAGAGGATATAACTCAGCGTTATTCAAGCAGACGGAGGAGCTTGCAGTCCTAGCGAAGAAGGCAGTAGAGTCTCAGTCGAGCGACGTGGCGACGAGGATTTACGACAGGGTTTTAGCAGCCTTGTTGGAGCACCGCGAGTTATCGGAGCGATTCCGACGAGTTAGGACGGAGAACTGGCTGCTATGGGCATCACAAACGCAGGCGACTCAGGTGAGTGACGCAGATTTAAGAGACTTAGTGGAGCGGGAAGAGATCCAAGATAAGGAAGAGCGCCGTTATCAGAGGGAAGTTACTAGCTGGCTGATGCAGAATGGAGTGGTGGTACCAGGCCAGGTGCTACCGACGACGGAGAACATTCAACAGAGGACGTTAACTCCACCCGACGACGCATCCAGAGACAGTGGCGATTCCCAGGTTAGTCGCGCGCGAGGGAAAGTTATATGTGCTAGATCCCTTGTTTCTCACAACTCGGCGGAGGAGAGAAGACGCCGACTAGACGAACAGCAGGCGGAAGTTTTGCGTGCATCGGAAGCACGGAAGGAAGCTGAGCGGGAACGGGAGCGCGCACGTAAGTTAGACGCAAAGTTGCGGGAGTTGGAAGACAAAGGTAAGCGTGAGCAAGCGGAACGCGAACGAAAAGAACGCGAACTCCAACTGAAACGCGAACAGAAAGAACGCGAACTCCAACTTGAACGCGAACGGGAAGCGAAGAAACGCGAACTCCAACTCGAACGCGATCAGGAAGCGAAGAAACGCGAACTCCAACTCGAACGCGAACAGAAAGAACGCGAACTTGAACGCGAACGCAAGGAACGCGAACTCGAGATCGAGAAGGAGCGACAGATGTTATATGAAGAAAAGGCGCGACTGGAAGAAGAGAGCGTAGCGAGACGAGCGAGGGAAGAAGAAGAACGTAAACTGGCGCAGTTGGAAAGTGCGAGATTAAGTTTAGAGAGCGAAGAACGGACTAGGAAGGCGAACGAAATCGCCGAGAAGGGGATGCGAATGATCGAAGAATGTGGGGCGAGTGTAGGGACAGAGTTACGAGAACTGTTCGCACTGCAGAAGGCCGAACAGGAAGCGAGAACTCCGGCTATACGCGAGTCGACGACGACCAGAATTCCTATACCCGGTCCAGCTATTACGAGTACACGGATCGCTAAACCGTTCTCTACATATCGCACGCCAGTTGGTATTAGTGCTTCACCTATCGCGCAGGATCTACGTCATCGGAACACCGCACCACTATACACCGAACGAGAGAATGAAGAGTTTAGAGAAACTCCGACGGGACGAGTACTTGGCGAACCGAACCCGCGGGTTTGGAATACGCGGACGGAGCGCCGACCCAGTTCGACGGAGAACTTCCGGGTTAAACCGGAAGAGGGATCATATGAGAGACAACGAATTACTCAGATAGAGCCGACTATACAACAGAACCCTAGCCAGGAATTTATTACGAGGGATGAGTTAAGTGCTAGTTTAGCGCAAGCTATATCGCCGCACATCCAACCTATAACGGACATGCTTAGCAACCTACGGTTAAAGGAAGCAGCCCAGGTAAGAAGTAATTCTAATCCCAGCAGGCCTGAGTTAGATAAAGTCCAGCCTAGTCAACGAGTACGCATATCGGAGGAAACTATACCACATAGACCTCAGGTAAGGACGCCTGTCCCGAATATCCATAATCCCAATTTCGAAAATTCGGCAGAAAGATTTATTCAGGATGCTTGGGTCAGGGCCTCGGCGCGCAAACCATCGCGAGCGCTAAGGACTGACACTGAGTCAAGCGATGAAGAGGAAGACATGAGACGTCAGAAGTCCCGAAACTATAAGGAAAGAAGGACGGACGCGGAGCAGGTAAGTTGGAACCACCGGGAAAGGACCAGACTTAACAACCCTGCGGAACTAAACCATTTGTTAACCCGGAACGACGCAACCCTTAGGGACATAGGTAAGTTTGCTGCTAGGCAAGGACTGCCGACGCAACAACCCCAGAAGTTTATGGGCAACCATAAGCACTGGAGGACCTTTAAAACCTATGTCGACGAGCAGCTAACCAACAGCACCTTTACTCCCAACGAGAAGTTCAACTATTTGCTTCAGATGCTCCATCGAGAACCTAGAGCCATTGCTGACAACTTCGTCGGCAACGAGAGAGCGTTTGAGTTAGCGATGAAGACACTTAGTGACATCTACGGGAATAAAACCAAGATGGCGCAGTCGATAGTAGAAGACTTGGGTAAGGGCGGAAGGATTACAACTCCGTTAGAGCTGTTGAACTTAGCGAACGCTATTTCGAACGCATTGGACATCTTGAGGACGGTGAATCTACCTCATCATGGTGATCACGCCGAGGTTTTGAAAAGCGTAATAAGACGTCTAAACATGCGTTACCGACAGAAATGGCGCAAATTAGAGAATAAGTTGGAGGGCCAAGGTAAAGTATTGACACTTCAGCATATTCATGACATGATAGCCACAGACGCAGTAGCAGAGATGAAATCAAACTTCTCAGAGGAGAATATGAGGGAGTCTAAACCTGTTACCGGTAAGTCTATGGTAAGTTTTGACGATGACAGGACCACTGTGACTTATAACTCAGTAGACAGATATAATTCGAGTACCCCAGCCTTTAGATCAGACTCGCGAGTATGGTCAGGTGAGCGGTTAGATAGACCTAGGTTAAAGCAACAGGAGTTGCCGGATGGATTTGTAGGTTGCCAATACTGTTTACTAAAGGAGGTAAGATCTGACGACCATAAGTTAGATAGTTGCAGACGGTTCAAAGAATTAAATTCGGAACAGAGAAGAGTTCAAGTTCGGACGTTGGACACCTGTTGGGCATGTCTTGCGCCAGGCCATGTACGGCGGCAGTGCCCGAACAGCAAGGACGGATGCATGGAATGCGGCAGACTACATCACAAGTTGCTACATGCGGATTTCCACACCCCAACGGACCGTTACTTACAGCGAAATCCTCACAGGAAGGGGAGCAAAGAACCCGTATCGATAAGGAGGAATACGTATACTGGCATCCAGGACGATGGTTACCAACCAGGTTCGTCGGACGAAGATGGCGAGTCGAGCGCAAGAGAAGTGACCTGCCAAGGTTTCACCGCGGATAGTTCATCGACCAGCGCGCGGACGTATTTATCATCGGCCACGTCGGAAATATTTAGCGTGATTCCGGTGAAACTCACTGGCGATAAGGGATCGAAGCGAATATATGTGATGTTGGACACTGCGTCCACATTATCTTATATCGACGAAGAAGTGGCGAGAGCTGTTTCTAGCTTCCAGGACGCAGAGGAGATCCAAATAGAGTTGAAGTCTATGCATGGGGTAGGAGACCTCAAGGGACACAGAATTTCGGTAGAACTTGATTCCCTACTTCCGAGAGACCAACACACTCGACAAGAACGGAAAGCTTTGCCATTGGACGGATTTAAGTGTCTAGCTATGAAGGGATTCGGCAGGCAGTTAGGTAAGGTGCCGCCGATGAGTCCCATAGCACAGGAGTATTTTGACAAGCTCAGGATACCCAGACACCAGGTAGGTTATAGGAATGTTTCTATGTTGATTGGTGCAGAACAGCTGATCGCACACCAGATATGGGAAACGAAACCAGCTGAGCCGCATGTCAATGGACCACATGCCCATAGGACCATACTAGGTTGGTATACAAGAGTACCCATGTCTTATGAGTTTACAGGTGGCGACAAGCCAATGAACAGATACGATGAATTACAGCCTATAATTCAACCACCGTTAGTAGAACCACCAGACATAGACGAGTTTAGGAGAACCTGTATTGACCACTATAGTGACTTTAGCGAGTCGGACGAGGAGTTGATTCCCGATAATGTTAGGTTGTCGGAACCACTTCACAACGACCGGACAGATAGTGAACCCGAGGACTACTGTTATCAGACCCGTGGGTCTGGTTCAGCGGCCCACGCTACCTATTTGACTAACGTTTTGACTTATACAGACATAGTGGAGGGTCAGGTGGCTAAATATCGAGACCTAGACATTTTCCAATACAGTGAGGAGGAATTACAGAAGGAATTGATACGCCAGGACCTCGAGACAGGAGCCAGAACCGTCGAATGGCTGGATAGGGACGCAATGGAACCCGGTGGATATGACCTAGCCATGTCTACTGATGAGAAGCGGTCGCTGGAGATGATGGAAGATACCATACGTCTGCTACCGACTGGACATTTTGAAGTTGGAATGTTGTGGCGTCGACAACCACCTAAGTTGGAGAACAACTACAGCTTAGCCTTGAAAAGATTAAACGGAGTAAGGGCTCGGTTGTTGAAGAATCCGGACATTAGGGAGAAGTATTGCGCCCAGATCAACAACTATTTCGCCAAGGGATTTGCTGGGAAGGTAGAGGACCCTGACTTAGTGACAGACCAGACTTATTACCTTCCACACCACTATGTGACTCACCCTGACAAGCCAGACAAAGTCCGAGTAGTCAACGACTGCGCAGCAGTCTATAGAGGTATGTCCCTGAATTCAGAGTTGATGGATGGTCCCAACCTGAATAACTATTTGATTGGAATACTGTTGCGTTTTAGACAGCGGCGATTCGCATTTACTTGTGACATCGAGGCGATGTTCCACCAGGTAAGAGCCTGTAAGGCAGACCAGGATAGCCTTCGCTTTCTCTGGTATGAGAATGAAGACTTATCCGGCCCAGTGGTTACATATCAGATGTACGTTAGGATATTTGGCGCCCGCGATAGTCCAAACGGCACGCTGTTTGTTCTAAAGAAAACGGCAACAGCCCAGATTGGTAAGTATCCAGTAGAAGTAATCGAGTCTATATTGAGAAACTTCTATATGGACGACGGATTGGTGTCCAAGGACACGGCGGAACAAGCCATAGAAGTGGCTCACGGCCTGCAAGAGTGCTTGGCTACAGGGGGTTTTCCTCTGACCAAGTTCACTACTAATTCGGAGGCCCTATTAGAATCGTTCCCGGTAAAAGATCGCGGGAGCGGAGACATAGAATTGGGGGTAGAACCAATCCCCATGGCGCGAGTACTGGGACTCGCTTGGAACCCGAACTCAGATAAGTTCCAGGTAAGAGTTAGATTTGAGCCCAGTAGCCCAGACAAAGTTTTGACTAAGAGGATTTGCTTATCGACATTGAGTAGACTATTTGACCCGATGAACTTTATCAGTCCGGTTATATTACAGGCACGAGCGTGCATGAGGAAAATTTGGTTGTCCGACTTAGAGTGGGACGAACCAATATCTCCTATACATGCAAAACAGTGGAGGGAGTGGGAAGCCGAGTTGCATCTATTGAAAAATATAGATGTACCCCGATCCTACTTTCCGAATCAGCTGGTATTTCCAGCTGATCTCGAACTCCACTTATTCAGTGACGCAAGTGACACCGGCTTTGGTATGGTAGCCTACCTTCGCCGAGAGGTAAGTCAGGACAAGTTTGAGACGGCCTTTGTGACTTCTAGATCAAAGACAATGCCGGTCAAATACATGACTGTCCCTCGTGCAGAATTACAGGCGGCTGTAGTTTCGGTCGAGGTAAGTAAGCAAATAATTGAGGAGTTAGACACGACATTGACCTTATTCTATTGGACGGACGCATCCTTGGTGTTAGTATACATTGCGGCCGACAATATTGCACTAAAGACATTTGTGGCCAATAGACGCGCTCAGATCGTTGATTTTCCGACGAAGGAACAGTGGAGACATTGTCCGGGAGTGTTGAACCCGGCCGACATAACTTCAAGAGGTGCAATGCCGGCGGAATTCTGTCGGGAAGAGTCGCAGGAGTTTTGGTTGCATGGACCTGATTTTCTAACGAGGACACAGGAACATTGGCCAGAGCGACTAAAGATAGTGACCAATCCGATGCCTGAAGATGCAGAAGTCAAGGTGGAGAAAGTCTCTAAGTCAAAGTCTAAAGCCAAACTTAAGTCATTGGAGCGGCCTGAAGAGTCATTGGAGCGGCCCGGAGACCTGTCAGACCAACAGACTTACGTGACTACTAGGTCAGGAAGGGTAAGTTATGACATAAAACCGCCCTTACAGACTAAACCGGAGTCACAGTTGGTAAGTGACGGACAGAAAATGACCGACACAATGGATCCTTTGGTTTCCAAACCTGCGGGTTTGGATTCGAAACTTCCGTTAATTAGCGGACAACCGTCGCTGGCATTAGAGTCATGCAGTATTTATGACAAATTACTAAATTCGTCTGCCTCTTGGCTGACAATTTGTAAAAGAACTGCGTGGTTAAGCCGATACGTTTCGTACCTTTGTTTAAAACATTCGAAACATTTGAGAGAACGAACGAGCACCAATAGTGAGCGAATTCGAAAATTGAAACAACCTCTGACAGAGGATGAGATTGATCAAGCGGAATTAAGGCATTTGAGACATTATCAAATGTGTGCCTTCCCTAAAGAATTCCATCTATTATCGGCTCAACGACCAGTTCTCTATAAACCCCTTAGAAAATGGAGTCCATTAATCCATAAGGGTTTAATTTGTCATAGATCGAGAATCCAGACTGTCGACATAAACTCACAGTTTCGGTTCCCAGTGATAATCCCTAGTCACCCAATAGAATTGCAAAGAGCGATTCTATGGGATATACACAAGAGGTTGCATCACGCGGGAAAGTTACACTGTCTGTCGGCAGCGAGACAGCGATTCATTCTATTGCAGCCAAGCAGGGCAGTAGGCACTATGTACGACGCCTGTCTGGTTTGCAAGAGAGTGAACGCCAGAGTATTGGAACAGGAGATGGCTGAACTCCCGGAAGCGAGAGTGCAGGCATATGACCCACCCTTTACGAACACAGGGGTGGATTGTTTTGGTCCGATTGAAGCAAAGAGTGGACGGCTGACCCACAAGCGATGGGGTCTGCTACTGACATGTATGGCGAGTAGAGCCATACACATTGAGCGTGTGGCAGACATGTCGACCAAATCTCTGCTCCTGGCCTTGAAGAGATTTATGGCCAGGAGAGGACTAGTAAAGGCGTTCTACTCTGACAAGGGTACAAACTTTGTCGGAGGGAATAGCGAGTTGAACGCGGCTCATAAAGCAGCACAGAATAAGGAAATTTCTGCAGCACTTTTGCCGCAAAGAGTAGAGTGGAGATTCAATACTCCAGAAAGTCCTTGGAGAGGAGGAAGTTGGGAGCGTTTAGTTCGCTCTGTGAAGCAGGCCATTGCCAAAACGTTGCCTGTAAACAAACAACTTACCGACGACGAACTGGTCACAGCTTTCATTGAAATCGAGCATACCCTAAACTCGAGGCCGATAGCTATGTTGCCAGACGGTGTTGCATTAACGCCGAATCATTTGCTAATGCAGAGTCCAGCATTTCTTGTGCCGGCATCAGAACCCATTAGTGCCGACCTATATAGTCGTAAAAGCTGGAAAGTAACACAGTTTGTGGCGTACACATTCTGGGAATATTGGCGGGAATACTATCTTCCCACCATATCCACCAGAACAAAGTGGTACAAGACGGTTCGGAGTCTCCAAAGGGGAGATTACGTGTTGATAACCGAGCCGATTATCAAGAGAAAGTATTGGGAGACGGGAGTGATCTTGCACACACACCCAGACGTGCAAAACATAGTGCGCACAGTCACTGTGAAAATTAGGTGCAAGTGTCCGCACCCAAAAAAGTGTAAAACTAATGGTTTACACACCTTGGACCGACCGGTCCAAGATATTGTGTTATTAGAGGAGACACGTATCGAGACGGGAGATTATAATTTGTCTCCTGCCTCAAAACAGAATTAGTGTTGGACGCAACTCACTTCGTATGCATTCCTCGTATGCAAATACAAGGAAATGCATAGGAGCGGGGTTGTGGTGATTTGCGTTGAGTTTTGTCTGGTGGGTATCAAAACAAAATTTTATTTTCAAAAATTTTTGGAAAAATTAGAAAATTTTAAAATTAGAAAAGTGAACCCAAGACAATTCCAGACGCTGTGTATAGACGCGTTTTAGAATTCGTCTATAGATAAACAGTAATTTGAAAAGTCGTGAAGCCTGGAAAATAGCATTTAGAAACCATGGTGACGGCTATATTACGTAGGAGTGTAAATTGAGTTTAGCAACTTCCACAGATTGGTGCCAACAGTGCAACTAAGGTGCTAAAGGTTAGTAGCACCAGAGGCGTACATGGACCCCACTCAGTAGTTTGCAGGATGTGTGATGTTCGATTATCAAACCTGTGGGTTTGGTATAGTCGAGTATTGTGGCTATAGTCCTTTCTAACTACTGTAGTTTAGTACGAGTAATGGGAGTAGTTTGGGCATCAAAAAGTGAGTTGGTCACGGCCAGTTTATCTCCAAAGTTTTTGCGCTATGCATGGGAATAGGTTAGAGGATAGTTAGGAAGAGACGGGATCTAGAGAGTCGAACCTGAACTGCTGGAAGGCAGCTGGAAGGGGGGTTCGGGAAGTCTGTCCTTCGGCGACATCTAACTGATTACCCACAGTGTAATTGGTTTGCGTAACGGAACACTTATTGGGATATATATGTGTATACGCGGGCATAATGGAGAAGGATATTAGAGCGCAACCGCGCAGAGGATTTACTGCCAGAGAGGAGGCGGAGTTACCATTCGCGCGACCGGGATGTAAAGACTCGAACGTTTACTACCATGGGCGGTCGGTGATGGAGCTAAATGGGAAATACAAACCCACGATTCCCGACCGACTAGACGAGCAACATCCAGAACCGATATTAACGCGATGTCCAGCTCACCAATTCCTTAGATATAACGAGGGAGGTTACCCGATGAGCAACCCGATGATCAGTATCGACTTCAGCGGAAAGCGACCTCCGAGACCCATTACGCCGACCGTTACGACATTAGATCCGTATACGGAGATTAAACCCTGTTCGACACCCAGTTTGATAGAGACGGCAGCGGCCATTTCGCTGTACCGAGCCTATAAGGATCTAGAGGCGCGGCGCGAAGCGGTACGGGACTCGAGTTCCTGGACCACGTTCACTTCGCTTCACCAGGAGAGGAAGCTCACGCCTGAGTATCCAGACGAGATTCGCGCCGTCCATCCGTCTACTAACTATATCCAAGATCCGCGGTTTATACGATATTTACTCCAAATTATTTCGGGAAGTTTCGACGAACGCATTATTAAGCCCGAATATGTCCAATCCTTTATATATCATCGTCGCTCTGATATATACGTCTAGAATTATTACCCAGCGCACAATTGGCGGCCTAAGGAGACTCGTTTGGGGTCATTGACCTCTGAACGAGTGGAGGATCAGGACCGCCGCGCCCACAGCGACAACAGCCGGAGCTCACAGCTCGCGGCATGTACCAGAAGGAGGAGTCCTTGGCAAGCGTCAAGCCAAGGACGAGCAGTTCCACTCTATAAAGTTGAAGGAGGAGTTGGCGGAGGCGCCCACAGGGACACGGCAAATGGGACGAGGCCGAGGGAGGAGCACCAGTCGGGAGATCGTCGGTGCCCAGGGAACGTCGTCGCCGGTTCCGGGAAGTGACGCCTCAAGAACGCCGTCAACAGAGTCTACAGGGGGTAGACTGGTGTATCTGGGGAGGGGAGCGAGCCCGAGAGACCCAGGAGCTAGCCGATGAGACTATAATATCACGGAGCGACAGACTCTAGATATATACATCATCGTCGCTCTGATGTATATCGTAGGTTTTGATCAATCATTCGACTGGACTCATATACACTAGTCGTATCCATATTTTAGAAATTTATTTTCGAAGGCCGAAAAATATTGAAAGGAAATACCTTTATTTTGTAGTCCGATTGGAAATAATGGGAAATGGGGGACATTGTCCTAGCCATGTTTCATTTCAATATGTAGATCGTCAATTTGTAAGTAAATAAAGGAAGTAATATTTTGTAATTTAATTTTGTATGTAGTAATCATTATGTAGAACGAACGAGAAACAGTATTTTGTAATTTTAATTTGTATGTAAATTCATTATGCAATATCTATGGCAATATTTGTAAATAGTAGAATTATTATGTTATTTAGATTGGTTGGAAGAAATTTATTTTGTTTTGTATACATCACCTTATACTCTTCTACAATTGGAGGGAAACATTGTATGATTTCCCTTGGAGCGGTGTTACGGTATATGGCGCTGTATCCATAATATTAGTCATCATGCAGTATGCAATATTAGTCCGTTATGCAGTATGCAATATTAGTCCGTTATACTGTATGTAATATTAGTCCGTTGTGCAGCATGATATTTTAGATAAGGCATAATAACGCAGTGGTATTTAGATAGGGAAATCGAAACACCCATATATTTGAATCCATCCATTTTGTATAGTATGTAGCCCTACCTACGTAATTTTGTATTAGGTAATATGTAGATAGTTCCAGGGTAAGTTTATTCGGACCCTGGATTCCGTGCTTGCTGATATTAGCTTTAGTAGGGCTAGCATATAGGGACGCTGTCCTGGCCATTCAGCAGCCAGAGACGTGAACCATTACCATATATGGTAATAATTCGAGGAAGGGGAGCAAATAGGGCTACAATCCGGCCTCCTTATTGGACTAGCTGCTTCCAGGTTGGTCTAGTGCTAGCACGGACTGGAGAGCCAATAAGAAAGCGATTGAGTCACCCTATTGCATCACCCCATCCGGATCACCTATAAATTGGCGGTGTGCCGGTAGAGCCTCACCAACTCATCACATGACACCTAGCCCTAGCACCTGTCTTGCTGTTTTTTCTTGATACTTATTTTTTCTGCAATTTGCTAATTTGATTAATTTCTTGAAATGATTTGCTAGTGCGATTACTTGCTTGTGTTTCTCAATAATTCCTTCGATTACTGCTAATTACAATTGAACTATGATTTCTACTCTTTGATTAATGGTTCTATGTGATTCCTTTCTGCGCAATAATCCTAAGGGATTTCTGAGACTGTCAGACTTTGTGATTTGCATGCGCCGCTACGGTAGCTATTAGCATAATGGAGGGCTAAGGCGCCAGTGGGCGGTGGGCACATCGGGGGGTTAGCGACGAAGGGAGCGGAGGATTCAAAGGCGAGCAACGCTGGCGGGGGGTCACCGTTGCGGTCGGGCAATTTGCATTGTAGCGTGGGGGCAGCTCGCTGGTACAGTAATTAGGGGGCTGATGATCCAGGTTTTGTCTCTATTTAGTATTAGGGGGGCAGGAATTGGGTTAGTTAGGAAGCCTAGATGTACCCGGGAGAGGTCTGCGTGCTTTACAATTGCGAATTGCATGTATTGCAGTATTGCGAATTATTATATTGTGCTGTGTAATTGCTAATTGCGTGCATTGCGGATTGTACAATTGTGAATCGCGCATTGCGAGCTGTGATTGCTGACGCTGATTGGTGTGTTACTAAAGTGTGCCTAAGATTACGAATGCTTAGATAGGCGCTCTTTTCCCTTTGATTGATTTCTATCTCTTAGTTTACTGTAAATAATTACTGATTAGGTCAAAGTAATACAGTATTTTAGGCTGTTACATATTTGTGACTGTAATTAATTAGTAAAATTAAGAATTAGTACGCAGCATAGCGGAGAGTAGCTAAGGTAATAATTAGAGTACCGTAAACTATTCACGCTGAGCGGTTATTTTAATTAGCGGGCAATAAGCTAGATAGCAGTATTCAGTACGCAAAACGCATTAGTAATTTGCTGGCCTAAAGCCAGCCGCAGACAAGTTTAGTCCCACTATAGGTATTAGCCCTAATAAACACTGTACCACTTTGATTATTTTAAATATTCTCGCATTCACACATTCCGTTAGGGAACCCCCAGTATTCGCGATTAGAAAAGACGTAGGCATTGGCGTACTTTAACAGTAAGATTAGGCGTAAGAATATACTCTGAGTGTAAAACCTCTCACACTCGTTTTAAGTCAGCTTAGGGAGCCGATTCGGGTTTGTTGTTTTGGTTATTCCCGCGTGGCTCATATATTCGAACAGTTAGCTCTCTATCGAGTAATTGGTAGAGAAAGGAACAAGAAATTAGCAGGAGCCGTAGACTGGTAGAAAATTAGTAAAACATATTAGCGGACGGCAGGTTAGCGCCATCTAACGGTAAGTAGCGGTTTTGTATTTAGCAGCCCCTCACATTAGCAATAATACGCTCCTGATTGCCCTGTCTAATAAATAGAGCAGTTTGCAGTTTTGTGTCTTTATTGGTTAGGCCGGGGTAGTTTGTTTAACACCGTCTCCCAGACACACCTACGCTGTATGCTAACAGTCTCAGTCATACAGTCCCCCAGACAAACCTACACTGTATGATAACAGACTCAGTCATACAGTCCCCCATATAGACTCACCATACACTATGTATGGCAACAGTCTAGTCATACAGTCCCCCAGACACACCTACACTGTATGCTAACAGACTCAGTCATACAGTCCCCCAGACACACCTACACTGTATGCTAACAGATCCAGTCATACAGTCCCCCAGACACACCTACACTGTATGCTAACAGACTCAGTCATACAGTCCCCCATATAGACTCACCATACACTGTGTATGGCAACAGTCTAGTCATACAGTCCCCCAGACACACCTACACTGTATGCTAACAGACTCAGTCATACAGTCCCCCAGACAAACCTACACTGTATGCTAACAGATCCAGTCATAGAGTCCCCCAGACACACCTACACTGTATGCTAACAGACTCCGTCATACAGTCCCCCAGACACACCTACACTGTATGCTAACAGACTCAGTCATACAGTCCCCCAGACACACCTACACTGTATGCTAACAGACTCAGTCATACAGTCCCTCAGACACACCTACACTGTATGCTAACAGACTCAGTCATACAGTCCCTCAGACACACCTACACTGTATGCTAACAGACTCAGTCATACAGTCCCCCAGACACATCTACACTGTATGCTAACAGACTCAGTCATACAGTCTCCCAGACACACCTACACTGTATGCTAACAGACTCAGTCATACAGTCCCCCAGACAAACCTACACTGTATGCTAACAGACTCAGTCATACAGTCCCGCATATAGACTCACCATACACTGTGTATGGCAACAGTCTAGTCATACAGTCTCCCAGACACACCTACGCTGTATGCTAACAGTCTCAGTCATACAGTCCCCCAGACAAACCTACACTGTATGATAACAGACTCAGTCATACAGTCCCCCATATAGACTCACCATACACTGTGTATGGCAACAGTCTAGTCATACAGTCCCCCAGACACACCTAGACTGTATGCTAACAGACTCAGTCATACAGTCCCCCAGACACACCTACACTGTATGCTAACAGATCCAGTCATACAGTCCCCCAGACACACCTACACTGTATACTAACAGACTTAGTCATACAGTCCCCCATATAGACTCACCATACACTGTGTATGGCAACAGTCTAGTCATACAGTCCCCCAGACACACCTACACTGTATGCTAACAGACTCAGTCATACAGTCCCCCAGACACACCTACACTGTATGCTAACAGACTCCGTCATACAGTCCCCCAGACACACCTACACTGTATGCTACCAGACTCAGTCATACAGTCCCCCAGGCACACCTACACTGTATGCTAACAGACTCAGTCATACAGTCCCTCTGACACATCTACACTGTATGCTAACAGACTCAGTCATACAGTCCCCCAGACACACCTACACTGTATGCTAACAGACTCAGTCATACAGTCCCGCAGACACACCTACACTGTATGCTAACAGACTCAGTCATACAGTCCCCCAGACACACCTACACTGTATGCTAACAGACTCCGTCATACAGTCCCCCAGACACACCTACACTGTATGGTAACAGACTCAGTCATACAGTCCCCCAGACACACCTACACTGTATGGTAACAGACTCAGTCATACAGTCCCCCATATAGACTCACCATACACTGTGTATTGCAACAGTCAGTCATACAGTCTCCCAGACACACCTACACTGTATGCTAACAGACTCAGTCATACAGTCCCCCAGACACATCTACACTGTATGCTAACAGACTCAGTCATACAGTCTCCCAGACACACCTACACTGTATGCTAACAGACTCAGTCATACAGTCCCCCAGACAAACCTACACTGTATGCTAACAGACTCAGTCATACAGTCCCCCATATAGACTCACCATACACTGTGTATGGCAACAGTCTAGTCATACCGTCTCCCAGACACACCTACGCTGTATGCTAACAGTCTCAGTCATACAGTCCCCCAGACAAACCTACACTGTATGATAACAGACTCAGTCATACAGTCCCCCATATAGACTCACCATACACTGTGTATGCTAACAGACTCAGTCATACAGTCCCCCAGACACACCTACACTGTATGCTAACAGATCCAGTCATACAGTCCCCCAGACACACCTACACTGTATGCTAACAGACTCAGTCATACAGTCCCCCATATAGACTCACCATACACTGTGTATGGCAACAGTCTAGTCATACAGTCCCCCAGACACACCTACATTGTATGCTAACAGACTCAGTCATACAGTCCCCCAGACAAACCTACACTGTATGCTAACAGATCCAGTCATAGAGTCCCCCAGACACACCTACACTGTATGCTAACAGACTCCGTCATACAGTCCCCCAGACACACCTACACTGTATGCTAACAGACTCAGTCATACAGTCCCTCTGATACACCTACACTGTATGCTAACAGACTCAGTCATACAGTCCCCCAGACACACCTACACTGTATGCTAACAGACTCAGTCATACAGTCCCGCAGACACACCTACACTGTATGCTAACAGACTCAGTCATACAGTCCCCCAGACACACCTACACTGTATGGTAACAGACTGAGTCATACAGTCCCCCAGACACACCTACACTGTATGCTAACAGTCTCAGTCATACAGTCCCTCAGACACACCTACACTGTATGCTAACAGACTCAGTCATACAGTCCCCCCAGACACACCTACACTGTATGGTAACAGACTGAGTCATACAGTCCCCCAGACACACCTACACTGTATGCTAACAGTCTAGTCATACAGTCCCCCAGACACACCTACACTGTATGCTAACAGACTCCGTCATACAGTCCCCCAGACAAACCTACACTCTATGCTAACAGACTCAGTCATACAGTCCCCCACATAGACTCACCATACACTGTGTATGGCAACAGTCTAGTCATACAGTCCCCCAGACACACCTACACTGTATGCTAACAGATCCAGTCATACAGTCCCCCAGACACACCTACACTGTATGCTAACAGACTCCGTCATACAGTCCCCCAGACACACCTACACTGTATGCTAACAGACTCAGTCATACAGTCCCCCAGACACACCTACACTGTATGCTAACAGACTCAGTCATACAGTCCCGCAGACACACCTACACTGTATGCTAACAGACTCAGTCATACAGTCCCCCCAGACACACCTACACTGTATGGTAACAGACTGAGTCATACAGTCCCCCAGACACACCTACACTGTATGCTAACAGTCTCAGTCATACAGTCCCTCAGACACACCTACACTGTATGCTAACAGACTCAGTCATACAGTCCCCCCAGGCACACCTACACTGTATGGTAACAGACTCAGTCATACAGTCCCCCATATAGACTCACCATACACTGTGTATTGCAACAGTCTAGTCATACAGTCCCCCAGACACACCTACACTGTATGCTAACAGACTCAGTCATACAGTCCCCCAGACAAACCTACACTGTATGCTAACAGACTCCAGTCATACAGTCCCCCAGACACACCTACACTGTATGCTAACAGACTCAGTCATACAGTCCCCCAGACACACCTACACTGTATGCTAACAGACTCAGTCATACAGTCCCCCATATAGACACACCTACACTGTATGCTAACAGACTCAGTCATACAGTCCCCCAGACACACCTACACTGTATGCTAACAGACTCAGTCATACAGTCCCCCAGACACACCTACACTGTATGCTAACAGACTCAGTCATACAGTCCCCCAGACACACCTACACTGTATGCTAACAGACTCAGTCATACAGTCCCCCAGACACACCTACACTGTATGCTAACAGACTCAGTCATACAGTCCCCCAGACACACCTACACTGTATGCTAACAGACTCAGTCATACAGTCCCCCAGACACACCTACACTGTATGCTAACAGACTCAGTCATACAGTCCCCCAGACACACCTACACTGTATGCTAACAGACTCAGTCATACAGTCCCCCATATAGACTCACCACACACTGTGTATTGCAACAGTCTAGTCATACAGTCCCCCAGACACACCTACACTGTATGCTAACAGACTCAGTCATACAGTCCCCCAGACACACCTACACTGTATGCTAACAGATCCAGTCATACAGTCCCCCAGACACACCTACACTGTATCTAACAGACTAGTCATACAGTCCCCCATATAGACTCACCATACACTGTGTATGGCAACAGTCTAGTCATACAGTCCCCCAGACACACCTACACTGTATGCTAACAGACTCAGTCATACAGTCCCCCAGACACACCTACACTGTATGCTAACAGACTCAGTCATACAGTCCCCCAGACACACCTACACTGTATGCTAACAGACTCAGTCATACAGTCCCCCAGACACACCTACACTGTATGCTAACAGACTCAGTCATACAGTCCCTCTGACACACTACACTGTATGCTAACAGACTCAGTCATACAGTCCCCCAGACACACCTACACTGTATGCTAACAGACTCAGTCATACAGTCCCGCAGACACACCTACACTGTATGCTAACAGACTCAGTCATACAGTCCCCCAGACACACCTACACTGTATGCTAACAGACTCCAGTCATACAGTCCCCCAGACACACCTACACTGTATGCTAACAGACTCAGTCATACAGTCCCCCAGACACACCTACACTGTATGCTAACAGACTCAGTCATACAGTCCCCCATATAGACTCACCACACACTGTGTATTGCAACAGTCTAGTCATACAGTCTCCCAGACACACCTACACTGTATGCTAACAGACTCAGTCATACAGTCCCCCAGACACACCTACACTGTATGCTAACAGACTCAGTCATACAGTCCCCAGACACACCTACACTGTATGCTAACAGACTCAGTCATACAGTCCCCCAGACAAACCTACACTGTATGCTAACAGACTCAGTCATACAGTCCCCCATATAGACTCACCATACACTGTGTATGGCAACAGTCTAGTCATACCGTCTCCCAGACACACCTACGCTGTATGCTAACAGTCTCAGTCATACAGTCCCCCAGACAAACCTACACTGTATGATAACAGACTCAGTCATACAGTCCCCCATATAGACTCACCATACACTGTGTATGCTAACAGACTCAGTCATACAGTCCCCCAGACACACCTACACTGTATGCTAACAGATCCAGTCATACAGTCCCCCAGACACACCTACACTGTATGCTAACAGACTCAGTCATACAGTCCCCCATATAGACTCACCATACACTGTGTATGGCAACAGTCTAGTCATACAGTCCCCCAGACACACCTACACTGTATGCTAACAGACTCAGTCATACAGTCCCCCAGACACACCTACACTGTATGCTAACAGATCCAGTCATAGAGTCCCCCAGACACACCTACACTGTATGCTAACAGACTCCGTCATACAGTCCCCCAGACACACCTACACTGTATGCTAACAGACTCAGTCATACAGTCCCTCTGATACACCTACACTGTATGCTAACAGACTCAGTCATACAGTCCCCCAGACACACCTACACTGTATGCTAACAGACTCAGTCATACAGTCCCGCAGACACACCTACACTGTATGCTAACAGACTCAGTCATACAGTCCCCCAGACACACCTACACTGTATGGTAACAGACTGAGTCATACAGTCCCCCAGACACACCTACACTGTATGCTAACAGTCTCAGTCATACAGTCCCTCAGACACACCTACACTGTATGCTAACAGACTCAGTCATACAGTCCCCCCAGACACACCTACACTGTATGCTAACAGACTCAGTCATACAGTCCCCCAGACACACCTACACTGTATGCTAACAGTCTAGTCATACAGTCCCCCAGACACACCTACACTGTATGCTAACAGACTCCGTCATACAGTCCCCCAGACAAACCTACACTCTATGCTAACAGACTCAGTCATACAGTCCCCCATATAGACTCACCATACACTGTGTATGGCAACAGTCTAGTCATACAGTCCCCCAGACACACCTACACTGTATGCTAACAGATCTCAGTCATACAGTCCCCCAGACACACCTACACTGTATGCTAACAGACTCAGTCATACAGTCCCCCAGACACACCTACACTGTATGCTAACAGACTCAGTCATACAGTCCCCCAGACACACCTACACTGTATGCTAACAGACTCAGTCATACAGTCCCCCAGACACACCTACACTGTATGCTAACAGACTCAGTCATACAGTCCCCCAGACACACCTACACTGTATGCTAACAGACTCAGTCATACAGTCCCCCAGACACACCTACACTGTATGCTAACAGTCTCAGTCATACAGTCCCTCAGACACACCTACACTGTATGCTAACAGACTCAGTCATACAGTCCCCCCAGGCACACCTACACTGTATGGTAACAGACTGAGTCATACAGTCCCCCAGACACACCTACACTGTATGCTAACAGTCTAGTCATACAGTCCACCAGACACACCTTCACTGTATGCTAACAGACTCAGTCATACAGTCCCCCAGACAAACCTACACTGTATGCTAACAGACTCAGTCATACAGTCCCCCATATAGACTCACCATACACTGTGTATGGCAACAGTCTAGTCATACAGTCCCCCAGACACACCTACACTGTATGCTAACAGACTCAGTCATACAGTCCCCCATATAGACTCACCATACACTGTGTATGGCAACAGTCTAGTCATGCAGTCCCCCAGACACACCTACACTGTATGCTAACAGACTCAGTCATACAGTCCCCCAGACACACCTACAATGTATGCTAACAGATTCAGTCATACAGTCCCGCAGACACACCTACACTGTATGCTAACAGACTCAGTCATACAGTCCCCCAGACACACCTACACTGTATGCTAACAGACTCAGTCATACAGTCCCTCAGACACACCTACACTGTATGCTAACAAACTCAGTCATACAGTCCCCCCAGACACACCTACACTGTATGCTAACAGACTCAGTCATACAGTGCCCCAGACACACCTACACTGTATGCTAACAGACTCAGTCATACAGTCCCCGATATAGACTCACCACACACTGTGTATTGCAACAGTCTAGTCATACAGTCTCCCAGACACACCTACACTGTATGCTAACAGATCCAGTCATACAGTCCCCCAGACACACCTACACTGTATGCTAACAGATTCAGTCATACAGTCCCCCAGACACACCTACACTGTATGCTAACAGACTCAGTCATACAGTCCCCCAGACACACCTACACTGTATGCTAACAGACTCAGTCATACAGTACTCCAGACACACCTACACTGTATGCTAACAGACTCAGTCATACAGTCCCCCAGACACACCTACACTGTATGATAACAGACTCATTCATACAGTCCCCCATATAGACTCACCACACACTGTGTATTGCAACAGTCTAGTCATACAGTCCCCCAGACACACCTACACTGTATGCTAACAGACTCAGTCATACAGTCCCCCAGACACACCTACACTGTATGCTAACAGACTCAGTCATACAGTCCCCCAGACACACCTACACTGTATGCTAACAGACTCAGTCATACAGTCCCCCAGACACACCTACACTGTATGCTAACAGACTCATTCATACAGTCCCCCATATAGACTCACCACACACTGTGTATTGCAACAGTCTAGTCATACAGTCCCCCAGACACACCTACACTGTATGCTAACAGACTCATTCATACAGTCCCCCATATAGACTCACCACACACTGTGTATTGCAACAGTCTAGTCATACAGTCCCCCAGACACACCTACACTGTATGCTAACAGACTCAGTCATACAGTCCCCCAGACACACCTACACTGTATGCTAACAGACTCAGTCATACAGTCCCCCAGACACACCTACACTGTATGCTAACAGACTCAGTCATACAGTCCCCCAGACACACCTACACTGTATGCTAACAGACTCATTCATACAGTCCCCCATATAGACTCACCACACACTGTGTATTGCAACAGTCTAGTCATACAGTCCCCCAGACACACCTACACTGTATGCTAACAGACTCAGTCATACAGTACTCCAGACACACCTACACTGTATGCTAACACACTCAGTCATACAGTCCCCCATATAGACTCACCACACACTGTGTATTGCAACAGTCTAGTCATACAGTCCCCCAGACACACCTACACTGTATGCTAACAGACTCAGTCATACAGTCCCCCAGACACACCTACACTGTATGCTAACAGACTCAGTCATACAGTCCCCCAGACACACCTACACTGTATGCTAACAGACTCATTCATACAGTCCCCCATATAGACTCACCACACACTGTGTATTGCAACAGTCTAGTCATACAGTCCCCCAGACACACCTACACTGTATGCTAACAGACTTTGTCATACAGTTCCCAGACACACCTACACTGTATGCTAACAGACTCAGTCATACAGTCCCCCAGACACACCTACACTGTATGCTAACAGTCCCAGTCATACAGTCCCCCATATAGACTCACCACACACTGTGTATTGCAACAGTCTAGTCATACAGTCCCCCAGACACACCTACACTGTATGCTAACAGACTTTGTCATACAGTTCCCAGACACACCTACACTGTATGCTAACAGACTCAGTCATACAGTCCCCCAGACACACCTACACTGTATGCTAACAGTCTCAGTCATACAGTCCCTCAGACACACCTACACTGTATGCTAACAGACTCAGTCATACAGTCCCCCCAGGCACACCTACACTGTATGGTAACAGACTGAGTCATACAGTCCCCCAGACACACCTACACTGTATGCTAACAGTCTAGTCATACAGTCCACCAGACACACCTTCACTGTATGCTAACAGACTCAGTCATACAGTCCCCCAGACAAACCTACACTGTATGCTAACAGACTCAGTCATACAGTCCCCCATATAGACTCACCATACACTGTGTATGGCAACAGTCTAGTCATACAGTCCCCCAGACACACCTACACTGTATGCTAACAGACTCAGTCATACAGTCCCCCATATAGACTCACCATACACTGTGTATGGCAACAGTCTAGTCATGCAGTCCCCCAGACACACCTACACTGTATGCTAACAGACTCAGTCATACAGTCCCCCAGACACACCTACAATGTATGCTAACAGATTCAGTCATACAGTCCCGCAGACACACCTACACTGTATGCTAACAGACTCAGTCATACAGTCCCCCAGACACACCTACACTGTATGCTAACAGACTCAGTCATACAGTCCCTCAGACACACCTACACTGTATGCTAACAAACTCAGTCATACAGTCCCCCCAGACACACCTACACTGTATGCTAACAGACTCAGTCATACAGTGCCCCAGACACACCTACACTGTATGCTAACAGACTCAGTCATACAGTCCCCGATATAGACTCACCACACACTGTGTATTGCAACAGTCTAGTCATACAGTCTCCCAGACACACCTACACTGTATGCTAACAGATCCAGTCATACAGTCCCCCAGACACACCTACACTGTATGCTAACAGATTCAGTCATACAGTCCCCCAGACACACCTACACTGTATGCTAACAGACTCAGTCATACAGTCCCCCAGACACACCTACACTGTATGCTAACAGACTCAGTCATACAGTACTCCAGACACACCTACACTGTATGCTAACAGACTCAGTCATACAGTCCCCCAGACACACCTACACTGTATGATAACAGACTCATTCATACAGTCCCCCATATAGACTCACCACACACTGTGTATTGCAACAGTCTAGTCATACAGTCCCCCAGACACACCTACACTGTATGCTAACAGACTCAGTCATACAGTCCCCCAGACACACCTACACTGTATGCTAACAGACTCAGTCATACAGTCCCCCAGACACACCTACACTGTATGCTAACAGACTCAGTCATACAGTCCCCCAGACACACCTACACTGTATGCTAACAGACTCATTCATACAGTCCCCCATATAGACTCACCACACACTGTGTATTGCAACAGTCTAGTCATACAGTCCCCCAGACACACCTACACTGTATGCTAACAGACTCATTCATACAGTCCCCCATATAGACTCACCACACACTGTGTATTGCAACAGTCTAGTCATACAGTCCCCCAGACACACCTACACTGTATGCTAACAGACTCATTCATACAGTCCCCCATATAGACTCACCACACACTGTGTATTGCAACAGTCTAGTCATACAGTCCCCCAGACACACCTACACTGTATGCTAACAGACTCAGTCATACAGTCCCCCAGACACACCTACACTGTATGCTAACAGACTCATTCATACAGTCCCCCATATAGACTCACCACACACTGTGTATTGCAACAGTCTAGTCATACAGTCCCCCAGACACACCTACACTGTATGCTAACAGACTCATTCATACAGTCCCCCATATAGACTCACCACACACTGTGTATTGCAACAGTCTAGTCATACAGTCCCCCAGACACACCTACACTGTATGCTAACAGACTCAGTCATACAGTCCCCCAGACACACCTACACTGTATGCTAACAGACTCATTCATACAGTCCCCCATATAGACTCACCACACACTGTGTATTGCAACAGTCTAGTCATACAGTCCCCCAGACACACCTACACTGTATGCTAACAGACTTTGTCATACAGTTCCCAGACACACCTACACTGTATGCTAACAGACTCAGTCATACAGTCCCCCAGACACACCTACACTGTATGCTAACAGTCCCAGTCATACAGTCCCCCATATAGACTCACCACACACTGTGTATTGCAACAGTCTAGTCATACAGTCCCCCAGACACACCTACACTGTATGCTAACAGACTCATTCATACAGTCCCCCATATAGACTCACCACACACTGTGTATTGCAACAGTCTAGTCATACAGTCCCCCAGACACACCTACACTGTATGCTAACAGACTCAGTCATACAGTCCCCCAGACACACCTACACTGTATGCTAACAGACTCAGTCATACAGTCCCGCAGACACACCTACACTGTATGCTAACAGACTCAGTCATACAGTCCCCCCAGACACACCTACACTGTATGCTAACAGACTCAGTCATACAGTCCCCCAGACACACCTACACTGTATGCTAACAGTCCCAGTCATACAGTCCCCCATATAGACTCACCACACACTGTGTATTGCAACAGTCTAGTCATACAGTCTCCCAGACACACCTACACTGTATGCTAACAGACTCAGTCATACAGTCCCCCAGACACACCTACACTGTATGCTAACAGTCCCAGTCATACAGTCCCCCAGACACACCTACACTGTATGCTAACAGACTCAGTCATACAGTCCCCCAGACACACCTACACTGTATGCTAACAGATTCAGTCATACAGTCCCCCAGACACACCTACACTGTATGCTAACAGACTCAGTCATACAGTCCCCCAGACACACCTACACTGTATGCTAACAGACTCAGTCATACAGTCCCGCAGACACACCTACACTGTATGCTAACAGACTCAGTCATACAGTCCCCCCAGACACACCTACACTGTATGCTAACAGACTCAGTCATACAGTCCCCCAGACACACCTACACTGTATGCTAACAGTCCCAGTCATACAGTCCCCCATATAGACTCACCACACACTGTGTATTGCAACAGTCTAGTCATACAGTCTCCCAGACACACCTACACTGTATGCTAACAGACTCAGTCATACAGTCCCCCAGACACACCTACACTGTATGCTAACAGTCCCAGTCATACAGTCCCCCAGACACACCTACACTGTATGCTAACAGACTCAGTCATACAGTCCCCCAGACACACCTACACTGTATGCTAACAGATTCAGTCATACAGTCCCCCAGACACACCTACACTGTATGCTAACAGACTCAGTCATACAGTCCCCCAGACACACCTACACTGTATGCTAACAGACTCAGTCATACAGTACTCCAGACACACCTACACTGTATGCTAACAGACTCAGTCATACAGTCCCCCAGACACACCTACACTGTATGATAACAGACTCATTCATACAGTCCCCCATATAGACTCACCACACACTGTGTATTGCAACAGTCTAGTCATACAGTCCCCCAGACACACCTACACTGTATGCTAACAGACTCAGTCATACAGTCCCCCAGACACACCTACACTGTATGCTAACAGACTCAGTCATACAGTCCCCCAGACACACCTACACTGTATGCTAACAGACTCAGTCATACAGTCCCCCAGACACACCTACACTGTATGCTAACAGACTCATTCATACAGTCCCCCATATAGACTCACCACACACTGTGTATTGCAACAGTCTAGTCATACAGTCCCCCAGACACACCTACACTGTATGCTAACAGACTCATTCATACAGTCCCCCATATAGACTCACCACACACTGTGTATTGCAACAGTCTAGTCATACAGTCCCCCAGACACACCTACACTGTATGCTAACAGACTCAGTCATACAGTCCCCCAGACACACCTACACTGTATGCTAACAGACTCAGTCATACAGTCCCCCAGACACACCTACACTGTATGCTAACAGACTCAGTCATACAGTCCCCCAGACACACCTACACTGTATGCTAACAGACTCATTCATACAGTCCCCCATATAGACTCACCACACACTGTGTATTGCAACAGTCTAGTCATACAGTCCCCCAGACACACCTACACTGTATGCTAACAGACTCAGTCATACAGTACTCCAGACACACCTACACTGTATGCTAACACACTCAGTCATACAGTCCCCCATATAGACTCACCACACACTGTGTATTGCAACAGTCTAGTCATACAGTCCCCCAGACACACCTACACTGTATGCTAACAGACTCAGTCATACAGTCCCCCAGACACACCTACACTGTATGCTAACAGACTCAGTCATACAGTCCCCCAGACACACCTACACTGTATGCTAACAGACTCATTCATACAGTCCCCCATATAGACTCACCACACACTGTGTATTGCAACAGTCTAGTCATACAGTCCCCCAGACACACCTACACTGTATGCTAACAGACTCAGTCATACAGTCCCCCAGACACACCTACACTGTATGCTAACAGACTCAGTCATACAGTCCCCCAGACACACCTACACTGTATGCTAACAGTCCCAGTCATACAGTCCCCCATATAGACTCACCACACACTGTGTATTGCAACAGTCTAGTCATACAGTCCCCCAGACACACCTACACTGTATGCTAACAGACTCATTCATACAGTCCCCCATATAGACTCACCACACACTGTGTATTGCAACAGTCTAGTCATACAGTCCCCCAGACACACCTACACTGTATGCTAACAGACTCAGTCATACAGTCCCCCAGACACACCTACACTGTATGCTAACAGACTCAGTCATACAGTCCCGCAGACACACCTACACTGTATGCTAACAGACTCAGTCATACAGTCCCCCCAGACACACCTACACTGTATGCTAACAGACTCAGTCATACAGTCCCCCAGACACACCTACACTGTATGCTAACAGTCCCAGTCATACAGTCCCCCATATAGACTCACCACACACTGTGTATTGCAACAGTCTAGTCATACAGTCTCCCAGACACACCTACACTGTATGCTAACAGACTCAGTCATACAGTCCCCCAGACACATCTACACTGTATGCTAACAGACTCAGTCATACAGTCCCCCAGACACACCTACACTGTATGCTAACAGTCCCAGTCATACAGTCCCCCATATAGACTCACCACACACTGTGTATTGCAACAGTCTAGTCATACAGTCTCCCAGACACACCTACACTGTATGCTAACAGACTCAGTCATACAGTCCCCCAGACACATCTACACTGTATGCTAACAGACTCAGTCATACAGTCCCCCAGACACATCTACACTGTATGCTAACAGACTCAGTCATACAGTCCCCCAGACACACCTACACTGTATGCTAACAGTCCCAGTCATACAGTCCCCCATATAGACTCACCACACTGTGTATTGCAACAGTCTAGTCATACAGTCTCCCAGACACACCTACACTGTATGCTAACAGACTCAGTCATACAGTCCCCCAGACACATCTACACTGTATGCTAACAGACTCAGTCATACAGTCCCCCAGACACACCTACACTGTATGCTAACAGTCCCAGTCATACAGTCCCCCATATAGACTCACCACACACTGTGTATTGCAACAGTCTAGTCATACAGTCTCCCAGACACACCTACACTGTATGCTAACAGACTCAGTCATACAGTCCCCCAGACACATCTACACTGTATGCTAACAGACTCAGTCATACAGTCCCCCAGACACACCTACACTGTATGCTAACAGTCCCAGTCATACAGTCCCCCATATAGACTCACCACACACTGTGTATTGCAACAGTCTAGTCATACAGTCTCCCAGACACACCTACACTGTATGCTAACAGACTCAGTCATACAGTCCCCCAGACACACCTACACTGTATGCTAACAGTCCCAGTCATACAGTCCCCCAGACACACCTACACTGTATGCTAACAGACTCAGTCATACAGTCCCCCAGACACACCTACACTGTATGCTAACAGATTCAGTCATACAGTCCCCCAGACACACCTACACTGTATGCTAACAGACTCAGTCATACAGTCCCCCATATAGACTCACCACACACTGTGTATTGCAACAGTCTCAGTCATACAGTCCCCCAGACACACCTACACTGTATGCTAACAGACTCAGTCATACAGTCCCCCAGACACACCTACACTGTATGCTAACAGATTCAGTCATACAGTCCCCCAGACACACCTACACTGTATGCTAACAGACTCAGTCATACAGTCCCCCAGACACACCTACACTGTATGCTAACAGACTCAGTCATACAGTCCCCCAGACACACCTACACTGTATGCTAACAGACTCAGTCATACAGTCCCCCAGACACACCTACACTGTATGCTAACAGACTCAGTCATACAGTCCCCCAGACACACCTACACTGTATGCTAACAGTCCCAGTCATACAGTCCCCCATACATGCACGCACACATATACAATACATATTGGAGTCGAGTCGAGCCTTGTGTGTTTCGCCGCAGACTTGCTGTCTCCTATCGCAATTACTTACTTACATTCGCCATAATATAATTACTGCCTGCTACGTATAATAGCAACTGCCTAGCTATGCACGTTAGATAATATTAACTTACACGAGGCTGCTTGTATCTCTATTAAACACGTGAGGTACTGGGTGTGGCAGGAATAATTCCCCAATATAGTTCCATCTGAATTGGAATCTTAATTGACTTTGTTTGAACTTCACCGCACCGTTCCACTCACTATCTTCCAACCTCAATCATAACCAGCAAATAATAATATTTATTTCTTATTTCTCGGGATATAACTTTGTTTGTAATTAGTTTGTAGTTTTCTAAATTATTTCTCACTCGGCATACCTATCCCGTAATGAAAATCTAACGTTTATAAGGAGGCTGGCAGGTAGCTCAGTTGGTTGAGCGCCGGGAGTGCAATCTATTGGTTGTAGGTTCGAGCCCCCGCAGGGTCCACTCAGCCAGCCTTTCATCCCCTGGGATGGATAAAATGAGAACCACTCAAATAACTGGGAGCAAAACTTGTGATAGGAGTAGCGCCCACCCCGACCTTCGGGTAGAGTCTTCGGTTCGTCTCCGACTTCGGCATGCTGTTTGATTGATATTGATTATATTTTCGGTGGTGTATCAGTTTATGTGATTTGTGCAAACACAGTGCGAGACATGTAGTTGTCGAAGTTATTATCAGAAGTAGTGGAAGTCGGCTGAGTGTTGATTATAATCATACGATGATACGAGTTTATTTATTGTATTTATTTAGTAAATTTAATTTGTTTAGGATTACCAGTTACAATCCGGTGCCATTCCATTCTACCTCCGACGGTAATCTGGCCCGGACACTGAAGTATACGTGTCCGCTAGACATTACTATCGGACCAAAGTTCACAGACACAACAGAAACACAGATCTGTTATTCCTATAGTAAAACTGGAGTTATGTTTGTCATAGATTGTGAAGTTGTCAACTCACATGTTAGTATTTATTATCAAATTATATTAACTCTTGTTTATACTCCCACAACCAATCCGTAAAGAGGCCCCACTCCGATGGCTTATACTTACTGATACGCTAGTGCCTAACCGCTGTTTATACTCCCACAACCAATCCCTACAGGTGCCATACGCTACAGCCTAACTCTTGATTATACTCCCACAACCAATCCGTAAAGATGCCCCACTCCGACAGCTTATACTTACTGATACGCTACTGCCTAACTCTTATTTATACTCCCTCAACCAATCCCTACAGGTGCCATACGCTACAACCTAACTCTTGTTTATACTCCCTCAACCAATCCCTACAGGTGCCCCACTCCGACAGCTTCTACTTACTGATACGCTACTGCCTAACTCTTATTTATACTCCCTCAACCAATCCCTACAGGTGCCATACGCTACAACCTAACTCTTGTTTATATTCCCTCAACCAATCCCTACAGGTGCCCCACTCCGACAGCTTCTACTTACTGATACGCTACTGCCTAACTCTTATTTATACTCCATCAACCAATCCCTACAGGTGCCATACGCTACAACCTAACTCTTGATTATACTCCCACAACCAATCCGTAAAGATGCCCCACTCCGACAGCTTCTACTTACTGATACGCTAGTGCCTAACCGCTGTTTATACTCCCACAACCAATCCCTACAGGTGCCATACGCTACAACCTAACTCTTGATTATACTCCCACAACCAATCCGTAAAGATGCCCCACTCCGACAGCTTCTACTTACTGATACGCTAGTGCCTAACCGCTGTTTATACTCCCACAACCAATCCCTACAGGTGCCATACGCTACAACCTAACTCTTGATTATACTCCCACAACCAATCCGTAAAGATGCCCCACTCCGACAGCTTCTACTTACTGATACGCTAGTGCCTAACCGCTGTTTATACTCCCTCAACCAATCCCTACAGGTGCCATACGCTACAACCTAACTCTTGATTATACTCCCACAACCAATCCGTAAAGATGCCCCACTCCGACAGCTTATACTTACTGATACGCTACTGCCTAACTCTTATTTATACTCCCTCAACCAATCCCTACAGGTGCCATACGCTACAACCTAACTCTTGTTTATATTCCCTCAACCAATCCCTACAGGTGCCCCACTCCGATAGCTTATACTTACTGATACGCTACTGCCTAACTCTTATTTATACTCCCTCAACCAATCCGTAAAGATGCCCCACTCCGACAGCTTATACTTACTGATACGCTACTGCCTAACTCTTGATTATACTCCCTCAACCAATCCCTACAGGTGCCCCACTCCGACAGCTTATACTTACTGATACGCTACTGCCTAACTCTTGATTATACTCCCTCAACCAATCCCTACAGGTGCCCCACTCCGACAGCTTCTACTTACTGATACGCTACTGCCTAACTCTTATTTATACTCCCTCAACCAATCCGTAAAGATGCCCCACTCCGACAGCTTATACTTACTGATACGCTACTGCCTAACTCTTGATTATACTCCCTCAACCAATCCCTACAGGTGCCCCACTCCGACAGCTTCTACTTACTGATACGCTACTGCCTAACTCTTATTTATACTCCATCAACCAATCCCTACAGGTGCCATACGCTACAACCTAACTCTTGTTTATATTCCCTCAACCAATCCCTACAGGTGCCCCACTCCGATAGCTTCTACTTACTTATACGCTACTGCCTAACTCTTATTTATACTCCATCAACCAATCCCTACAGGTGCCATACGCTACAACCTAACTCTTGTTTATATTCCCTCAAACAATCCCTACAGGTGCCCCACTCCGATAGCTTATACTTACTGATACACTACTGCCTAACTCTTGATTATACTCCCTCAACCAATCCCTACAGGTGCCATACGCTACAACCTAACTCTTGATTATACTCCCTCAACCAATCCCTACAGGTGCCCCACTCCGACAGCTTCTACTTACTGATACGCTACAGCCTAACTCTTGTTTATATTCCCTCAACCAATCCCTACAGGTGCCCCACTCCGACAGCTTATACTTACTGATACGCTTCTGCCTAACTCTTATTTATACTCCCTCAACCAATCCCTACAGGTGCCATACGCTACAGCCTAACTCTTGTTTATATTCCCTCAACCAATCCCTACAGGTGCCCCACTCCGATAGCTTATACTTACTGATACGCTAGTGCCTAACCCCTGTTTATACTCCCTCAACCAATCCGTAAAGATGCCCCACTCCGACAGCTTATACTTACTGATACGCTACTGCCTAACTCTTATTTATACTCCCTCAACCAATCCCTACAGGTGCCATACGCTACAGCCTAACTCTTGTTTATATTCCCTCAACCAATCCCTACAGGTGCCCCACTCCGATAGCTTATACTTACTGATACGCTAGTGCCTAACCCCTGTTTATACTCCCACAACCAATCCGTAAAGAGGCCCCACTCCGACAGCTTCTACTTACTGATACGCTAGTGCCTAACCCCTGTTTATACTCACTCAACCAATCCGTAAAGATGCCCCACTCCGACAGCTTCTACTTACTGATACGCTTCTGCCTAACTCTTATTTATACTCCCTCAACCAATCCCTACAGGTGCCATACGCTACAGCCTAACTCTTGTTTATATTCCCTCAACCAATCCCTACAGGTGCCCCACTCCGATAGCTTATACTTACTGATACGCTAGTGCCTAACCGCTGTTTATACTCCCACAACCAATCCCTACAGGTGCCATACGCTACAGCCTAACTCTTGTTTATATTCCCTCAACCAATCCCTACAGGTGCCCCACTCCGACAGCTTCTACTTACTGATACGCTACTGCCTAACTCTTGATTATATTCCCTCAACAAATCCCTACAGGTGCCATACGCTACAGCCTAACTCTTGTTTATATTCCCTCAACCAATCCCTACAGGTGCCCCACTCCGACAGCTTCTACTTACTGATACGCTACTGCCTAACTCTTGATTATATTCCCTCAACAAATCCCTACAGGTGCCATACGCTACAGCCTAACTCTTGTTTATATTCCCTCAACCAATCCCTACAGGTGCCCCACTCCGACAGCTTCTACTTACTGATACGCTACTGCCTAACTCTTGATTATATTCCCTCAACAAATCCCTACAGGTGCCATACGCTACAGCCTAACTCTTGTTTATATTCCCTCAACCAATCCCTACAGGTTCCCCACTCCGATACTACTTACTGATACGCTACTGCCTAACTCTTGTTTATATTCCCTCAACTAGGGGTTTACCGGATATCCTGATACGCTACTGCCTAACTCTTGTTTATATTCCCTCAACTAGGGGTTTACCGGATATCCGGCCGGGCCGGAATTCCGGCCGGATTTTGAGAAAAAAATCCGGCTCCTGCCGGATTTCCATTTCAACAAATTGTTAACAAAATTTACAATTATATAAATTTTCCAAAAAAACATAAAATACATTTTCTTTCAAATTCAAACAAATTTAAACATAAGCAAATACAATGGAATAAAATACATTATTTTTCATAGTTTGTATCATCTTCATTATTCATGTTATGAATTATGATAAAGTCTAAAGCAGAGCTATAATTTTATGACTATCGATACAATCGACATGCTGAGCTGACTGACTACTTTTTTGCCAAGAATATTTGTATTTGGTTGGGCTCAGCCCCACTAACACTTAATAAATTAGTACAAATATGCCCAGACCGTATACTAATTATAACTAGCCAATAATTATTCTATTGTCCCAGCGCGCAAGCGTTGATGTTAGGTCTAGCTAAGTTTGTTATAAATTGATATTAAGCTTACCGCCGTGAATGACCAGTTTATTCGACAGGCAATTTAGAAATTCTAGTAAATCCCATTTAATTCAGAGATTATAAAAAAAACTACAGCTATTATTACTTCGTTATATTTTTCAATTTGCACTTTATTTCATTTCGTTTTCATATTTTACATTTAACAACATCAAATCAATCCATTAGGCCCCATTAGGCCTATATCATATTAGCAAATATCAAATCGGCGTAGGTTATGGTGCAAATGGTTATGGCGATATATAAAAAAATCCGGCTTTGGCCGGAATTCCGGCCGGATTTTTTTTACAAATCCGGTTCCGGTCTGGCCGGTTTGAAAAAGGTCAGTCCGGCACATCCCTACCCTCAACCAATCACCTACAGGTGCCCCACTCCGATAGCTTATACTTACTGATACGCTACTGCCTAACTCTTGTTTATATTCCCACAACCAATCCCATACAGGTGCCCCACTCCGATAGTTTCTACTTACTTATACGCTACTGCCTAACTCTTGTTTATATTCCCACAACCAATCCCATACAGGTGCCCCACTCCGATAGTTTCTACTTACTTATACGCTACTGCCTAACTCGAGTTTCGGGCCCGAACCAGTGCCGCTGTCGAGTCTCCTTGGACATTCGCTACCGAAAGCATCTCTGGGGTTTCGTCAAGGGCTTTATCGAGAGGAACGCGTCGTCCCAGTTGGTGAAGCATTACAAAGAGTTGGGCCGTCGGTTGGTGGACGTTGGGCAGGGCGCGGAGCCGAGTGTGGTGGCGGCTGCGAGTTCATCGTCCGTTAAACTCCGACGACGACATCGCGCGGTTAACTACACGCTGGCGGGCTCGCAGACCTCGTCACTCCCGTCTACGGCGGGCGACGGGTCCGTGCAGACCAGTCCCAGCCACCACCCCCGCGGGGGGGCCCAGTCTGCATCCACCCTCCGGCCCCTCCAGACCGCCCAGTCTGTGGTCCCCTCCACGTACGTTCATATACTCACCGGCATTCTCATCGTACTCGTGGTGTTCAATCTCTTCCTGTTTTACCGTTTACACTCGCTAGAGGGCGCTATGAATCCACTCCCGTTTGACGGAGGGGCGCCGCGTAGCGTCAACTTTGGGAAATTGATACCTGAGGGCAGCCCGGCGGAGTTGATTCGGCTAGTCGAACGGGAGATGGCGCTGCACGAGGCGGAACGGCAGCGGTGGGCGGCCGCGCTGGCCGGTACTGTACACGCGGTGGACAACCTGCGGGACAGTCTGCTGGGAGTCTACGAGAGCGTCCGGAGTCCGCAATACGGTCAGTCCGACCAATCGGAGGCGTCTACGGGTTGTCATGGAGACGGGACGTGCGGCAAGGAGGATGTGCGAGAGAGGTGCGTTAGTAAGGATGCGTCATCGGGTTGCCATGAGGATCCCTCTCCTAGAATAGTTCCTGTGCAGACTCCAGTTGGACCAGAACAACCTATGCCGACTCACTCAGTAGGTAAGGGCGGCGATAGTTAATTACATTTCTTCAGAGAGAGTCAATGTGTAATAATTGTAGTTAACGTTAAGTAAATAATAAAGAAAAATTCGCGTCATTCATTATTCTCCATACGTAAATCGATTTCTATCATTCCATTCATTCACCTAAGTATATAACCATTAACAATTAATACTATCAATGTACAGTAAATTAATTAACGCACGTTGATAATCAGTTGCAAATTGGATAATTTTTGCAAATAAAGATAAATTCGAATGTTCAATCTGACGGTATATTTTTATCTCTTTTAATCACATCGCGAATTTTTCTGTTATTATTTATAATATTCAGAACAAATAACTAAATAACTAAATAAGTGGAATAATTTTTGGTAAAATATTTAGCAAATAGTTTGAGGTGATAATGGTAGGTGAGTTTTAAACATTGTCTGGTTAGTTCGTGGTTATAGCTAAGGGTTATTTGGTGAGGTTTGTGGTTCTTCATTGTGATTATAAAATAATATTTATAAACAATTTATTTTGTATCGCAATGAAGTCTCGACCAATTACTATTTTATATGACTTTAGTTGGAATATAATTTGGGTTTTTCTTTTTGATTGTTTCTGAAGTTTTCGTTTTTGAATTATTAAACAGCTAATAAATTGTAAGCAATACCTACTGAGTTCCATAATAATTGTAAGCAATACCTACTGAGTTCCATAATAATTGTAAGCAATACCTACTGAGTTCCATAATAATTGTAAGCAATACCTACTGAGTTCCATAATAATTGTAAGCAATACCTACTGAGTTCCATAATAATTGTTGTTTTGAGCTTTTTAGTTGAAAGTGTTTTTTTTTAAACAAAACCGAATATCTAGACAACCCCAATTACGGTGGCCCAAAGAGGCCAACGTACTTTTTTCGAGAGCAAACTTTATTTTTTCTAATTTAATGCAGCATATCGAATTGGTATTTAGACATGTGAAATTGACATTTTGACATGTCAAAATGTCATTTTCAATCACAAATCCAATCGCAACTCCAAATCCAAGCTCAACCCCCCCCCCCCCCCCCCCCCCCCCCCCAAGTGATGGCATCATAAAATAACCCTCCTATAACGACGGTGAGTAATGTTAGTGAAACGGTGGAGGATACAGAATAATCATAATGTCATGTTGACATTACGACATAATCAAAATGTCAATTTGAAAATGACATTATGACATGCCAAAATGTCAATTTGAAAATGTTTGACATTATGACAATCTAAATGTCAATTTTACATGCCGTATCAAATGAGAAAAGGAAAGTTTCCTCTCGAAAAAACCAACGCAACCAATGCGATTTGTGCTTATATTAACATTGTTAATGCTGCGCTATGTAATATAGCTATTTCTATTTATTAATTGTATAATAATTTATGTAACTTAATAAAGGTAACCACAGGTTGTTTATGTTCGCGCTTTTAAACCTTTAACAGTTTAACCTGTTAATTAACGTGTCTTATGATGTCTGACAGCCTATACAAAATATGACCACAGTAGAAGCCACTCTAGCGTGGCGTATGACCCACTGTGTGTGGGAGACTGAATTCTATCGGCGAGAGTGGGGTAGGTTACTCTGTATTATTCGATTGATCTCTACTATATAATCTCCAAAAACTATGTTTATTTTCAGGGAAATACCAACAGTTCCTTTCAGGTGCTGCGCTTTAAATACCACACAGAGTTATGACTTATACTAATTACAACGGGTGGACATGAGACTGCACAGTGTTTACATTCTTTGGGAATGTATAATTATTCGCTCACACTCACGTCACTAACAATAGTACTGAAATACGCTAATTTGCCGACTTTCACCAATTTTACTCACATATAAGGAAACATTTAGCTCACGTACGTTGGGGGCTATGAAACAGCATGAACTGATACAAACCAATGTTATTTGAGCCAGGCAATTGTGACTAGTATTCCCCTCCGCTTACCTCAATTATCACGAAAGCCCCAAGAGCCTCAATAATCAAGAGTTAGTTTCACCTGCCTCCTCCTTACTGGCTGAGCCCGAATTTTTATTTTTGCTTTGCTTTCAATCTTTAGCTACAAGCGTTTGAAAAAGGTGTCTCCAGTGATATTTCACCAGTTACACTGCAGTTATTCATGAACCTTATCGCGATTTGTTGGTAGAAATAGAAAGCTAACCATGCAAGGATTCCAAAAATGTAAAAATATTTGAATTTGGTTGTGAAATAGCTGAGATATGAGCGTTCAAAAGTTTCATGTTTTTTTTTTTTACACCACTAGGATCCATCGTCCACACAGGCACCACTATGTTACATCGTCCACACCTCTAGGATGCATCGTCCACACCACTAGGATCCATTGTCCACACCACTAGGATGCATCGTCCATACCACTAGGATCCATCGTCCACACAGGCACCACTATGTTACATCGTCCACACCTCTAGGATGCATCGTCCACACCACTAGGATTCATCGTCCACACCACTAGGATCCATCGTCCACACCACTATGATGCATCGTCCACCCACACCACTATGATGCATCGTCCACACCACTAGGATACATCGTCCACACCACTAGGATCCATTGTCCACACCACTAGGATCCATTGTCCACACCACTAGGATGCATCGTCCACACCACTAGGATACATCGTCCACACCACTAGGATACATTGTACACACCACAAGGATACATCGTCCACACCACTAGGATGCATCGTCCACACCACTATGATGCATCGTCCACACCACTATGATGCATCGTCCACACCACTAGGATGCATCGTCCACTCCACTAGGATGCATCGTCCACACCACTAGGATGCATCGTCCACACCACTATGATGCATCGTCCACACCACTAGGATGCATCGTCCACACCACTATAATGCATCGTCCACACCACTAGGATCCATCGTCCACACCACTAGTTGAAGTTGAAGATGAAGTTGAAGAGAGTGAGGTTGAGAACGAAGAAAGTGAAGGTCAGGAAGAAGGTGAAGAAAGTGAAGGTCAAGAAGAGGGTGAAGAAAGCGAAGGTCAGGAAGAGAATGGAAAGGATGAAGAAATTGAAGAACAGGACGAGGATGAAGAAAGTAAAGGTGGGGAAGAGGATGAAGAAGGTGAAGGTCAGAAAGAGGTTGAAGAAAGTTAAGGTCAGGAAGAGGACGAAATAAAATAAGGAAAGTGATGAAGAAGAAGCTGAAGAAAGTGAAGATCAGGAAAGTGAAGAAGAGGATGAAAATGATGATAATGAGGAAATATTGAGACAATTACTTGGAAATAATTAAGAAAATAAAGAGGCGACATTGACCCAAGTTCTAGGAAGTAAAATTAAATTACAGAAATTTATTAAACATTCGTATTAAACATGTGGAATGATGAAAATAAAGAACAGATATTGAGGCAAATATTAGTAAACAAAAATCAAATGCGGAAATTTATTAAAGAAATGGAAGAAAATGAGGAAAATAGAGAAGAGATATTAAGATAGGTTCTGGGAAACAAAAGTAAATTACTGAAAATTAATGAACAATTGAATAAAATTAAGAAACAGTTGGGTAATGAGGAAGATGAAAGTAAAGTAAATCAACCAGCTTTTACTTATTTTCGAAGACCTATGATAAAAAACTCTCGTACAGTATATGCCCGCGCAGGACGACGCTATTGATATTTGTTTGTTTGAGTTCCTTTCATATTAGTATTAGGACTATTTATCCATAATAATTATATTAGTATTATAAATGTATTTACCCACAATATTTATTACTATTGAGTCTATTTATTCAAGAAATTATATGTTTTTTATAATATACTTTGGAAAATTATTCGACTAAGTCATAATTTTTAAAACTTTAAATAAGGGTTGAGTTATTTTATAAAGTTAAGAAGAGTGAATCAACAGAGGCAACCTGAAGTCTAATATCTTGGCCTTTACTCATAAGACATCGCATTAACTCCCAAGGTTGCATACTATCACTATAGCTGGGAGAGTCAAAGCTAGTGTACACTAGAGTCAGCCAAGAGCTATGAAAAAATAATAATGGGTTGATTACGCAAAAAATTGCCAAATTCCAGGTTAAAAAATTTAAAAAAAAAATATTCTCAAACCCTATCAAACCATACATATTTTAAAAGCCATTAGCGTGCTGATTTCGAATTTAATATTCAATTTCTACCAATAGTAAAAAAGTTATGGAAGAAAAACGTATGTCTCGTCGGTAATGCTTTGTCTCATATAAATTTCCTTGTTTAAACATGCGTTATGTCTCATCAGTAACAACAGTTTATTTGCGTTACATCTTTCTGTGCATGCTTTACAAGTGAGACAGCGTTACAATGCGTACCGTTACATGCAGGACAACTGTGGACATGCTTAGCAATCTCATTAGGTTAACGTGAAAGGTTGACCTTGTATATCATTAGATAGCGCTTTCAGAAGCGGTATAGATAAACTTTAGATTAAATAAATCCTATTTGTGGAAGAAAGGTTAGAGAAAAAATAAGGGCGTTACAAGATGGACATTTCCAATGACGTTAACAAACTACTTGGCAAACTTTTAGCCAATAAAATTATCTTTCGGAAAATACTTACCTTGAAACAAACACATTTCACAATAAAAAGTTATGTTTCAAAAACGAGCGTTACAACACCTAATAAATTTATAAAAACGAACATGTAGCATTTTTCATTCCTCCAAACACAAAACTATAAAGAAGTGTACCCCAGTAACGACTAGTACTGGATTGTAGATCATGAAATAAGCTTTAAGCTGATATATAGTTTACTGGAAGTATCTCTTACTGACATTTGGTTATGATCGTTTGTATCTCAAAAACTTAGCATCGGACATCGCATCATATGTCCATTTCAGTGAGGCATAGTCTGTGCCTCAGTGAGGCATAGTCTGTGGCTCAAACCTAAAACTCGAGGCTTTAGGAGTGCCTCAGGTCTTAAATCCGAGTCATTAGCGGCAGGCTGGAGAACTGCGGGTCGATCAACCTCCTCGGTAAAGTATAGCCCATGCCATAGTAGATATCTAACAAGTTTCAGCCTAAATGGTTTAAAAACAATCAAATGAGATCAGGTTTTCACTTTGGGACATTTCACCCTCTAGCGGCAGATGGTGGAACTTCAAGACTACTCTGCGACTCCATAAAAGATATAGCCTATGATATAGTAGATGCCTAGCGAGTTTAAACCTAAGCGGATTGTAAATAACAAAGTTAGAGAAGATGTTAATTTTCAAATAATACGCCCTCTAGCGGTAGACTATGGAACTGCAGACGGCTGGCTATATGTAAGAGTAATTAGTAATCAGGGTTGTCACCAGAGGGGCGGGGCGCTTGGATCCAACTATTATTAATAACCTGTTGCTTGGTTAAAGCTTATTGGGGGTCAAAGGTGAACGATAAAGCTGTCTGGATATAGATAAGAGTAATTAGTTATTAGTAAGGGAGCTGTATACCCTATGGCTAAGTATAACGATATGAAAGTCAATGAGCTCATTTCGAAGGTAATATATAAAACTAATTATTGGTAAATCTAAAAATAGAATTTAATTAATTAATTTAAAATTAAATATAAATAAATAAGTATTAATAAATAAAAGAGCTGAGGTGTCACTTATGACACCCTTTGCCTTTCAGGGCGCTAATCAGTCGGATTAATTAGGATAATCAATTAAACCCTAGCTAGGAGTCATAAGACACCTATTAGGGTTTAATTGTACTAATTAATTGATAACACCTGTCAATTAGGGTTTAATTAGCCTAATTGGGAGGTTCACCCAGACAGTCTTGCGCCAATGACACCCATAGGGTGACAATTGGGTGTCATATGACACCCAATGGGTGTCATATGACACCCAATGGGTGTCAGTGAGGTCCAAGTGTCACCGAGCCGTGCAAACCTCTACTACTTGTATGATTATCAATCAGTGAGTGGCAAAAATCTCATCCATGAGGTGTACCTGCAGGTTGGTACTGACTTGGGTAATTCTCCGTTGTTACCGAGATTGTACAACTCCTCGTTTGTTAATTTGGCATAACGATTGTAGGCCTATTTTTCCCCATGAACTCTGCGCAGAATCCTGGTTACTCACCATCAAGTGGTCTGGGATGACTTCTGGGATCAAAGTAATGGCGCAGTGTAGGTCCGATACCGAGAAGCAGAGCCTAGAATAGCTGCCTTATTCCACGAACCCCTGTTTACATTTCAGGTGAGAGAAGGGTCTAAAAGTTATCGAATTAAAAAAAAATTAATATGATTTTTTTTTATGTCAAGCCTCATCCATTAATAGTTATGGAGCAGGAAAAATATAAAAAAAATTTTTTGAACCACCTTATTATCCATCCAAATGTGGCCCTTTTAAACACGATATCTTCTGTGTCCATGTGAAGTTGACAACTAATTATATTATCACCTATTCAGAATGTCTTTCTTGTGCAATAAGTACGTTAAACAAATGTAAAACATAATTGATATTGGCTTGTTACAGACTGAGATCAATAAACGTTGACGGTAATACAATGAGAAGGAAGGGATATGTTTGTACAGGAAGCTCCAATGAGAGGGAAGGGAGGTATTTGCATAGGACGCTCCCTTATTGGACAGTGGTAGCTTGCAGGGAAGCTGGTAATATTGCAGTTTGTAGGTGAATGGAAAGGTGACCGGATTGGGGAAGCCGTGATATTGGTTGTAGATCGCAATGGGGTATTGCGGTTAGGGAAGGGGAAGGGAATAATTATGTTGTGGTTATTTGATTTCTAAATTAGATTCTTGAGGGAGCGTATTTTTGTATTCGCCCATGTGAAGTTTCCCAGGATTCCCATTCCCAGCGAAAAAAAAAACACATCGAAAAGGAATTTGGCCCATTCACTATCATTAGGCAACTTTCGTATTTTCGACCATCTTCCCAAACAGTCTGGGAAACTTCACATGGGGGGTGTTTTGGTATTCACGTGCTGCGCGAAGTCCTCTTTTTTTGAGGGGGGATGGTCTGTTGATCAGTCCGCCCATGTGAATAATACCAGGATTTCACTTTTCGGTCGACTTTTTATTGGAATTTTATATATGAAGATTTTTTATTTATCTTTATTAAGTGTTTTATAACGCTTATTTCTGTCTTATAACCTGTACATATACTAATTCGTTTATTGTTTTGGTTAAATTCAGTCTGGTATTCTTCACATGGGGGTAACTGCAAAGTGAAATATAACGGTAGAAAGTCTGGTATTCTTCACATGGGCCGATCAGTCGGTCGGACGTTGAGTGAGAAGGTGGATGGGAGGGAAGGGAAGGTGGGTGGGAAGATGGGTGGGTGGGAAGATGGGAATGTGTGAAGATGGGAATGTAGGAAGGTGGATGGGAAGATGGGAATGTAGGAAGGTGGAAATGTAGGAAGAGGGGAATGTGGGAAGGTAGATGGGAAGGTGGGTGGGAATGAGGGATACGGGAATGTGGGAAGATGGGAATGTGGGAAGATAGGAATGTGGGAAGATGGGGATGTGGGAAGGTAGATGGGAATGTAGGAAGATGAGAATGTGGGAAGGTGGATGGGAATGTGGAAATATGGGGAGGTGGATGGGAATGTGGGAAGATAGAAAGGCGGATTGGAATGTAGGAAGATGGGAATGTGGGAAGGTGGATGGGAATGTGGGAAGGTGGGTGGGAATGAGGAATGCGGGAATGTGGGAAGGTGGATGGGAATGTAGGAAGATGGGAATGTGGGAAGGTGGATGGGAATTTCGGAAGGTGGATGGGAATGTGGGGAGATCAGAATGTGGGAAGGTGGATGGGAATGTAGGAAGATGGGAAGGTGGATGGGAATGTAGGAAGATGGGGAGGTGGGTGAGAATGTAGGAAGATGGAAATGTGAGAAGATGACAATTTGGGAAGGTGGATGGGAATGTGGGAAGATGGGAATGTGGAAATATGGGAGGGAATGTGGGAAGATGGGAATGTGGGAAGGTGGATGGGAATGTAGGAAAATGGGAATGTGGGAAAGTGGATGGGAATGTAGGAAGATGGGGAGGTGGGTGAGAATGTAGGAAGATGGAAATGTGAGAAGATGACAATTTGGGAAGGTGGATGGGAATGTGGGAAGATGGGAATGTGGAAATGTGGGAGGGAATGTGGGAAGATGGGAATGTGGGAAGGTGGATGGGAATGTGAGATGGTGGCTGGGTGGGAAGATGGGAAGGTTCATGGGATTGTAGGAAGGTGGGAAGATTGATGGGAATGTAGGAAAATGGGAAGGTGGATGGGAATGTGGGAAGGTGGATGGGAATGTAGGATGATGGGAATGTGGGGAGGTGGATGGGAATGTGGGATGGTGGCTGGGTGGGAAGATGGGAAGGTTCATGGGATTGTAGGAAGGTGGGAAGATTGATGGGAATGTGTGAAGATGTGAATAACAATGTATATTGTTTGGATAGAAAAGCCAGTTGCTGTAACCTGATCCTTTCCCTCAATTGGTAGGTAAAAACAACGTTTATTGTTTTGTTTAGAAAAGCCCGCCTCTGTAACCTACTCCTTTCCTTAAATTGGTAGATAACAACACAACAACGTTTATTGTTTTGGTTAGAAATACCCGCTGCTGTGACCTGCTCCTTTCTCTCAATTGGTAGGTAAAAACAAAGTTTATTGTTTTTTTCTGAAAAGCCGCCTCTGTAAACTACTCCTCTCCTTCAAATGGTAACAACATAGTTTATTGTTTCGTTTAGAAAAGCCGCCTCTGTAACCTACTCCTTTCCTTAAATTGGTAGATAACAACACAACAACGTTTATTATTTTGGTTAGAAATGCCCGCTGCTGTAACCTACTCCTTTCCTTAAATTGGTAGATAACAACACAACAACGTTTATTGTTTTGGTTAGAAATGCCCGCTGCTGTAACCTGCACCTTTGCTTCAATTGGTAACAATATCGTTTATTGTTTTGGTTAGAAAGAGCGTCCCTGTAACCTGCACCTTTCCCTCAATTGGTAACAATTTCGTTTATTGTTTTGGTTAGAAAAGCCCGCCTCTGTAACCTGCTCCTTTCCCTCAATTGGTAACAATATCGTTTATTGTATTGGTTAGAAAAGCCCGTCTCTGTAACGTGCTCCTTTCCCTCAGTTGGTAACAACATCGTTTATTGTTTTGGTTAGAAAGAGCATCCCTGTAACATGCTCCTTTCCCTCAATTGGTAACAACATCGTTTATTGTTTTGGTTAGAAAGAGCGTCCCTGTAACCTGCACCTTAACCTCAATTGGTAACAATTTCGTTTATTGTTTTGGTTAGAAAAGCCCGCCTCTGTAACCTGCTCCTTTCCCTCAATTGGTAACAATATCGTTTATTGTTTTGGTTAGAAAAGCCCGTCTCTGTAACGTGCTCCTTTCCCTCAGTTGGTAACAACATCGTTTATTGTTTTGGTTAGAAAGAGCGTCCCTGTAACCTGCACCTTTCCCTCAATTGGTAACAATATCGTTTATTGTTTTGGTTAGAAAAGCCCGCCTCTTTAACCATCTCCTCTCCCTCAATTGGTAGCAATATCGTTTATTGTTTTGGTTAGAAAAGCCCGCCTTTGTAACCTGCTCCTTTCCCTGTTTTGGTTAGGTAAAAATAACGCCATTCCCATCTTCCCACATTCCGATCTCGCTACATTCCCATCTTCCTACATTCCGTCTTCCTACATTCCCATTCATATTCCCACATTCCCATCTTCCTACATTCCCACCCACATTCCCACCCATCTTCCCACATTCCCATCTTCCCACATTCCCATCTTCCCATCTTCCTACATTCCCATCTTCCTACATTCCCACCCAACTTCCCACATAACCATCTTCCTACATTCCCACCCAACTTCCCGCATTCCCACATTCCCATCCACCTTCCCACATTCCCATCTTCCTACATTCCCACCCACCTTCCCACATTCCCACCTTTCCACATTCCCATATTCCCACAGTCCCATCTTCCCACATTCCCATCTTCCTACATTCCCACCTTCCCATATCCCCATCTTCCCACCTTCCCACCGACCGACCGACCAACCGTCCGACCGACCAAGCCACCCACCCACCTACCCACCCCTTTAAACAAATGTTGACCCATTTTATTTCGACTTTCCTGGGCACTCTGGGAAAGTTCACATGGGCCTTTGTATTGTTGCCAAAGGAGGCGCGAAAAATCTTTTACAAATACCACCACTATGGTGGTGGTATTTGCCTGTTTTTTTGCTCGATGGGCCACCATAGACCACAGGTTACCTGAAGAATTTCAATTGAAGAATTTGCGGGTTAATAAATCATTTAATTTAATAATATTGATTATGGTGGAGAAATCAATAATAACAATTAAGTTACTTAATTAATTAAAAGTTTATAACCTCATCAGAGTAATTTAGCTGTTTACAATTTATTATTAGCAATAATATATATAATTATCAGAAAGATATTATACAGAGTAAGTATAAAGACCTAAAAAATACAAACTAAATAATTAATTAGTATTCAAATATACAAGTGGACTAAATGATTGTAATATGAGGAAGATAAATAAAGGGCACCAAAAGGATGATTGAATTATTTATTAATTAAAAATTATATAAAATCGGTTGGAGCAAAACATATAAAGTTTGGAAACCAAAACCATCGAGAAAAGATGTCTTGGTGCAATGTAAGTTCGCAAAAAAAGCTCCACACGACGAAGAGATGTCTTGGTGCAATGTAAGTTCGCAAAAAAAGCTGCACACGACGAAGAGATGTCTTGGTGCAATGTAAGTTCGCAAAAAAAAAGCTCCACACGACGAAGAGATGTCTTGGTGCAATGTAAGTTCGCAAAACAGCTCCACACGACGAAGAGATGTCTTGGTGCAATGTAAGTTCGCAAAAAACAGCTGCACACGACGAAGAGATGTCTTGGTGCAATGTAAGTTCGCAAAACAGCTCCACACGACGAAGAGATGTCTTGGTGCAATGTAAGTTCGCAAAAAAGCTCCACACGACGAAGAGATGTCTTGGTGCAATGTAAGTTCGCAAAAAAAGCTCCACACGACGAAGAGATGTCTTGGTGCAATGTAAGTTCGCAAAACAGCTCCACACGACGAAGAGATGTCTTGGTGCAATGTAAGTTCGCAAAAAAAAGCTGCACACGACGAAGAGATGTCTTGGTGCAATGTAAGTTCGCAAAAAAAGCTCCACACGACGAAGAGATGTCTTGGTGCAATGTAAGTTCGCAAAAAAAGCTCCACACGACGAAGAGATGTCTTGGTGCAATGTAAGTTCGCAAAACAGCTCCACACGACGAAGAGATGTCTTGGTGCAATGTAAGTTCGCAAAAAAAAGCTGCACACGACGAAGAGATGTCTTGGTGCAATGTAAGTTCGCAAAAAAAGCTCCATACGACGAAGAGATGTCTTGGTGCAATGTAAGTTCGCAAAAAACAGCTCCACACGACGAAGAGATGTCTTGGTGCAATGTAAGTTCGCAAAAAAACAGCTCCACACGACGAAGAGATGTCTTGGTGCAATGTAAGTTCGCAAAAAAAGCTCCACACGACGAAGAGATGTCTTGGTGCAATGTAAGTTCGCAAAAAAAGCTCCACACGACGAAGAGATGTCTTGGTGCAATGTAAGTTCGCAAAACAGCTCCACACGACGAAGAGATGTCTTGGTGCAATGTAAGTTCGCAAAAAAAGCTGCACACGACGAAGAGATGTCTTGGTGCAATGTAAGTTCGCAAAAAAAGCTGCACACGACGAAGAGATGTCTTGGTGCAATGTAAGTTCGCAAAAAAGCTCCACACGACGAAGAGATGTCTTGGTGCAATGTAAGTTCGCAAAACAGCTCCACACGACGAAGAGATGTCTTGGTGCAATGTAAGTTCGCAAAAAAAGCTCCACACGACGAAGAGATGTCTTGGTGCAATGTAAGTTCGCAAAAAAAAAGCTGCACACGACGAAGAGATGTCTTGGTGCAATGTAAGTTCGCAAAAAAAGCTCCACACGACGAAGAGATGTCTTGGTGCAATGTAAGTTCGCAAAACAGCTCCACACGACGAAGAGATGTCTTGGTGCAATGTAAGTTCGCAAAACAGCTCCACACGACGAAGAGATGTCTTGGTGCAATGTAAGTTCGCAAAAAACAGCTCCACACGACGAAGAGATGTCTTGGTGCAATGTAAGTTCGCAAAAAAAAGCTGCACACGACGAAGAGATGTCTTGGTGCAATGTAAGTTCGCAAAAAAAGCTGCACACGACGAAGAGATGTCTTGGTGCAATGTAAGTTCGCAAAAAAAGCTCCACACGACGAAGAGATGTCTTGGTGCAATGTAAGTTCGCAAAACAGCTCCACACGACGAAGATTGGTGCAATGTAAGTTCGCAAAAAAACAGCTCCACACGACGAAGAGATGTCTTGGTGCAATGTAAGTTCGCAAAAAAAGCTCCATACGACGAAGAGATGTCTTGGTGCAATGTAAGTTCGCAAAAAAACAGCTCCACACGACGAAGAGATGTCTTGGTGCAATGTAAGTTCGCAAAACAGCTCCACACGACGAAGAGATGTCTTGGTGCAATGTAAGTTCGCAAAAAAAAGCTCCACACGACGAAGAGATGTCTTGGTGCAATGTAAGTTCGCAAAAAAAGCTCCACACGACGAAGAGATGTCTTGGTGCAATGTAAGTTCGCAAAAAACAGCTCCACACGACGAAGAGATGTCTTGGTGCAATGTAAGTTCGCAAAAAAAGCTCCACACGACGAAGAGATGTCTTGGTGCAATGTAAGTTCGCAAAAAAAGCTCCACACGACGAAGAGATGTCTTGGTGCAATGTAAGTTCGCAAAAAAAGCTCCACACGACGAAGAGATGTCTTGGTGCAATGTAAGTTCGCAAAACAGCTCCACACGACGAAGATTGGTGCAATGTAAGTTCGCAAAAAAACAGCTCCACACGACGAAGAGATGTCTTGGTGCAATGTAAGTTCGCAAAAAAAGCTCCACACGACGAAGAGATGTCTTGGTGCAATGTAAGTTCGCAAAAAAACAGCTCCACACGACGAAGAGATGTCTTGGTGCAATGTAAGTTCGCAAAAAAAGCTCCACACGACGAAGAGATGTCTTGGTGCAATGTAAGTTCGCAAAAAAAGCTCCACACGACGAAGAGATGTCTTGGTGCAATGTAAGTTCGCAAAAAAAAAGCTCCACACGACGAAGAGATGTCTTGGTGCAATGTAAGTTCGCAAAAAACAGCTCCACACGACGAAGAGATGTCTTGGTGCAATGTAAGTTCGCAAAAAAAGCTCCACACGACGAAGAGATGTCTTGGTGCAATGTAAGTTCGCAAAAAAAGCTCCATACGACGAAGAGATGTCTTGGTGCAATGTAAGTTCGCAAAAAAAGCTCCACACGACGAAGAGATGTCTTGGTGCAATGTAAGTTCGCAAAAAAAGCTCCACACGACGAAGAGATGTCTTGGTGCAATGTAAGTTCGCAAAAAAAGCTCCACACGACGAAGAGATGTCTTGGTGCAATGTAAGTTCGCAAAAAAAGCTCCACACGACGAAGAGATGTCTTGGTGCAATGTAAGTTCGCAAAAAAAGCTCCACACGACGAAGAGATGTCTTGGTGCAATGTAAGTTCGCAAAAAAAGCTCCACACGACGAAGAGATGTCTTGGTGCAATGTAAGTTCGCAAAACAGCTCCACACGACGAAGATTGGTGCAATGTAAGTTCGCAAAAAACAGCTCCACACGACGAAGAGATGTCTTGGTGCAATGTAAGTTCGCAAAAAAAGCTCCACACGACGAAGAGATGTCTTGGTGCAATGTAAGTTCGCAAAAAAACAGCTCCACACGACGAAGAGATGTCTTGGTGCAATGTAAGTTCGCAAAAAAAGCTCCACACGACGAAGAGATGTCTTGGTGCAATGTAAGTTCGCAAAAAAAGCTGCACACGACGAAGAGATGTCTTGGTGCAATGTAAGTTCGCAAAAAAAGCTCCACACGACGAAGAGATGTCTTGGTGCAATGTAAGTTCGCAAAAAAACAGCTCCACACGACGAAGAGATGTCTTGGTGCAATGTAAGTTCGCAAAAAATCAGCATCTCAAACATCTTACTAATGTTTGATATCTGATATTGTTGATATACGACTTAATATTGTACCAGAGAAATCTTTTCTTAAATGTCTTTCAATTTCCAAAATTTCGTTTTTTTTCTCTACCCGAAATATATGGGGAAGACTTTTAGACTATATAAATACAAGAATGGACTAAAGATTATGATACAAAACAATGGTTATAATATTATGGTACCCCAGAAGCATCCCTCCTCACGGTACCACACACCTCATATTAATATTTACTGTGTACCCTATAGTTTTATAAGTTAGCACCCGGCATTTATTAAGGCTAAGATATAAGGCAAGGTAAAGGAAATATCAATAATAAACATTGCATTTCTGTAAATATATTTACGTTAAGAATAATTATATGAAATTCACAAAATTATTTTATATATATTTAATTATATATAATAATAAATATATATAATAATAATAATTATATATATATATTTAATTCACAACTTTATTATTAAAAATCAAAGTCACACATTATAACGGTGAAAAAACTGTGTAAGTGAAAATTCTAGTATAGGAAAAATTAAAAAATTCTGAATATTTTTCGAAACGCAAAATTTACGTCTGCTAGAAAATCTCGATCCGTTACTTAGAGAAATTAGTATTTGAGAAAAACTCGTAATCGACACCCGTGACGGTGAACTCATTATTTAATTTATATTTATTTATTTGTTTTTATGTTTTTTTCTTTAAATTAATTTTAATAGTTTAATGTGTTAGAATAAAAGTAGGAAGCCAGTTTGTTAGTCAGTTTAATACAATTAATTAATACATGTTGCCCATGTATGTTGCTATGCACATGCATGTACATAGATAGACCTAATAAATCGGCAGCATAAATAATATTACTAGTAAATAAACCAGGTTAGATATACAGTAGTATAGATGGTGACGTCATATAGCTGAAAGAATCTAAACAAATATGGAAAGAAGCTGAATTGAAAACATATCGTTAGAAACCAAGTGCTCATACACCCTGACTAAATAAACCAAGTGCTCATACACCCTAAAACATATCGTTAGAAACCAAGTGCTCATACACCCTGACTAAATAAACCAAGTGCTCATACACCCTAAAACATATCGTTAGAAACCAAGTGCTCATACACCCTAAAACATATCGTTAGAAACCAAGTGCTCATACACCCTAAAACATATCGTTAGAAACCAAGTGCTCATACACCCTAAAACATATCGTTAGAAACCAAGTGCTCATACACCCTGACTAAATAAACCAAGTGCTCATACACCATAAAACATATCGTTAGAAACCAAGTGCTCATACACCCTGACTAAATAAACCAAGTGCTCATACACCCTAAAACATATCGTTAGAAACCAAGTGCTCATACACCCTGACTAAATAAACCAAGTGCTCATACACCCTAAAACATATCGTTAGAAACCAAGTGCTCATACACCCTAAAACATATCGTTAGAAACCAAGTGCTCATACACCCTAAAACATATCGTTAGAAACCAAGTGCTCATACACCCTAAAACATATCGTTAGAAACCAAGTGCTCATACACCCTGACTAAATAAACCAAGTGCTCATACACCCTAAAACATATCGTTAGAAACCAAGTGCTCATACACCCTAAAACATATCGTTAGAAACCAAGTGCTCATACACCCTAAAACATATCGTTAGAAACCAAGTGCTCATACACCCTAAAACATATCGTTAGAAACCAAGTGCTCATACACCCTAAAACATATCGTTAGAAACCAAGTGCTCATACACCCTGACTAAATAAACCAAGTGATCATACACCATAAAACATATCGTTAGAAACCAAGTGCTCATACACCCTAAAACATATCGTTAGAAACCAAGTGCTCATACACCCTGACTAAATAAACCAAGTGCTCATACACCCTAAAACATATCGTTAGAAACCAAGTGCTCATACACCCTAAAACATATCGTTAGAAACCAAGTGCTCATACACCCTAAAACATATCGTTAGAAACCAAGTGCTCATACACCCTAAAACATATCGTTAGAAACCAAGTGCTCATACACCCTAAAACATATCGTTAGAAACCAAGTGATCATACACCCTAAAACATATCGTTAGAAACCAAGTGCTCATACACCCTGACTAAATAAACCAAGTGCTCATACACCATAAAACATATCGTTAGAAACCAAGTGCTCATACACCCTGACTAAATAAACCAAGTGCTCATACACCCTAAAACATATCGTTAGAAACCAAGTGCTCATACACCCTAAAACATATCGTTAGAAACCAAGTGCTCATACACCCTAAAACATATCGTTAGAAACCAAGTGCTCATACACCCTGACTAAATAAACCAAGTGCTCATACACCCTAAAACATATCGTTAGAAACCAAGTGCTCATACACCCTAAAACATATCGTTAGAAACCAAGTGCTCATACACCCTAAAACATATCGTTAGAAACCAAGTGCTCATACACCCTAAAACATATCGTTAGAAACCAAGTGCTCATACACCCTAAAACATATCGTTAGAAACCAAGTGCTCATACACCCTGACTAAATAAACCAAGTGATCATACACCATAAAACATATCGTTAGAAACCAAGTGCTCATACACCCTGACTAAATAAACCAAGTGCTCATACACCCTAAAACATATCGTTAGAAACCAAGTGCTCATACACCCTGACTAAATAAACCAAGTGCTCATACACCCTAAAACATATCGTTAGAAACCAAGTGCTCATAAACCCTGTTGAAAATCTAATTTATATCTAGACTATTTCATCGCAATTAATATGTCGCAAAATTAAGTTAAAGATCATAAAATAATGCACTTAAAGTGAAAGTATTTGTACGATAAAAGTACAAGAATTAGTGTAAAGGAAGATAGAAGACACATAAACTAAAATTAGCGACATATTAAATACAACTTAAATTAAACATTTTGCTAATAACCAAAACGACTAAATGTTTTTAACAATTGGTTGATGGTTGCTTTTTTAACGATTGATCGGTTTTACCCGTTTATCATGATCTCTCCCGCTGTCATGATTTTGATAACAAAGACAGCATAACCCCGTGACATTTATTTAATTGATGGAGATGGCCATAGTGATACAACATTATTTAAACTGAATTCGGATAGATTGATGAATGAAAACAACGTGAAATACGTAACTTGGCCGTGACAAAAACCGTTTGCCACGTTTACCTGCGCAAAATGCCTCCCAAAGCCCCAAAAGTGGATATTAGGGAAATTAATTATCGAACAACTTAACAACTTTAAATTCACGAAGCAACCGAAAGGTTGAATAGGAGAACAAATATAAGTCCCAATAGTTTCGGGCTACGATGTCACACCTGAGGAACACCGGTGGGATGGTCCGCGGACAGACTACGGTAATCCAGCGGCCTCTCCCGGATCACTTATGGAGCGAATCGTTGCTGGATTTTGGTCGGGTCTTTGATCCCTTGAAGGAAGACGTTGACCTGTAAAGTAATTAAAATAGAGGTAAAATAATAATGTAAATAAAGTAATACAAATAATAACTTTATTCAATAAAACGATACAATCTTAAATTGTTATTAATTCGATGAATTGCCATATTATAGTTTATAATATTCATCGATACTGTTTAGTAAGTCCTACACACACACTGTTTATAAAGTATCAATCATCCCAGACAGAAATTATATTTCTCGCTAGAACATTAGACACATAATAGTAAGCGAAGGCAGATGAATCACTATTATCTGGCTTAAGTAAATTTATAAACGGACGAGGTCCCAACAATGTAAAAACGGAAGCGAGTGTTAGTATTTATATCACTTCTATTGGAGTACATTATGCAAACGTGGAAACAATACCAGCACCACTGACACCTCCCTGTCGGAGGCCTGCGTAGTTACACTCGTGGAAACAATACCAGCACCACTGACACCTCCCTGTCGGAGGCCTACATAGTTACACTCGTGGAAACAATACCAGCACCACTGACACCTCCCTGTCGGAGGCCTACATAGTTACACTCGTGGAAACAATACCAGCACCACTGACACCTCCCTGTCGGAGGCCTACGTAGTTACACTCGTGGAAACAATACCAGCACCACTGACACCTCCCTGTCGGAGGCCTACATAGTTACACTCGTGGAAACAATACCAGCACCACTGACACCTCCCTGTCGGAGGCCTACGTAGTTACACTCGTGGAAACAATACCAGCACCACTGACACCTCCCTGTCGGAGGCCTACATAGTTACACTCGTGGAAACAATACCAGCACCACTGACACCTCCCTGTCGGAGGCCTACATAGTTACACTCGTGGAAACAATACCAGCACCACTGACACCTCCCTGTCGGAGGCCTACGTAGTTACACTCGTGGAAACAATACCAGCACCACTGACACCTCCCTGTCGGAGGCCTACATAGTTACACTCGTGGAAACAATACCAGCACCACTGACACCTCCCTGTCGGAGGCCTACATAGTTACACTCGTGGAAACAATACCAGCACCACTGACACCTCCCTGTCGGAGGCCTACATAGTTACACTCGTGGAAACAATACCAGCCCCACTGACACCTCCCTGTCGGAGGCCTACATAGTTACACTCGTGGAAACAATACCAGCACCACTGACACCTCCCTGTCGGAGGCCTACATAGTTACACTCGTGGAAACAATACCAGCACCACTGACACCTCCCTGTCGGAGGCCTACGTAGTTACACTCGTGGAAACAATACCAGCACCACTGACACCTCCCTGTCGGAGGCCTACATAGTTACACTCGTGGAAACAATACCAGCACCACTGACACCTCCCTGTCGGAGGCCTACATAGTTACACTCGTGGAAACAATACCAGCACCACTGACACCTCCCTGTCGGAGGCCTACATAGTTACACTCGTGGAAACAATACCAGCACCACTGACACCTCCCTGTCGGAGGCCTACGTAGTTACACTATCAGATAGCCAACATTCTCCAGTCTGCATCCTTGCCAATCTAGTGAACATATTCAATTGGTTGTATTTATTGTTGATACCAGATAGATGTGACTAATCAATATCTTGTACAAGTCGGGTTGTTCCTGCAGGGTGATTGATGTTCAGATTGTCCACATTATGTTGGCTTTCCGCAACAACTTTAGCTATAATAGCTAAAGTCCCTAGAGTCCTGCAGTACCAGTAACAACTAACCTCAATGAATTCGAGTGTATTGGAGAGGAAGATATATCGGGCTTAACGTTTACTGATGATGACCTCTCCATTGCCCTGGGTCTACCGGCTATCGGTATGCCGCTACTACTACCAGAAGACAGACCATTCAAACCAACTGACTTCGCCCTGATTGGTTTAAAATCATTGTAGTTATTCGGTCGCTTGATCACCTTTGAATTACCAACAACCGGGTCACTTGGTTGTTTACCGTTATGGAGGGCCAGTCGCTCATTGGTTAGTTTCGATGCTGTAGTTTCGTGTCCACGGGAACGCTTTACGTTGTCAGAACGATTATTTGATGGGCGTTGTTGTTGTTGTAAACATGGAGATGTTAAGGGGCGGCCATTACTAAGAACAGTGGAAAAGAAAGCAAACAGAATATTGTTAGTGTTAATACAAGTTGGATGGTTTGGTTAGTAAATAAACTGTTAGTACGGGTACGTTAATGCCAAATCCTATTCGAGATTCGGCGAATCCATTACTAAATCGTTATCTGTTTGCAACAACTCTTCCCACTCCATTCCCCTTTGCAGGGCGGGTGAACCAAATATAATGATAATATTCCTTGTTGACTATAAATAGTGATCTCTCCCGAGGGTTTCATCACCAATGTGGGAAGGGGGGGGGGGGGGGGGGGGGGTACCTAATCTATATTCCAGGACGTATAAAAATGATTAAGCCACATTCGCTACGTCATGTAACTTATTGCAGTTGTTCAATTATCATACAAACAAGAAAGTTGGTAATTTAACCGGCTAAGTTCAGTAGACTGATAAAAAAATCAGCACCTGCAGAACATTTCCGTTCAGGTGTTCCAGATCAGTTACTATATGGAACTTCACATCGAACCCATGCGATCTAATTTAATTCCAGTCGAATAAAACTCGCCCTAAATTGGGTTATTGTCCTGTTCACCCCATTACAGAATGTCCTGCATTCCAACAACCCCCCCCCCCCCCCCCCCTCCATTACCACCTACAACTGTTCCAGGGGACTATAACACTTTTCAGTTTTTATACTTACGAGGTCTGTTTTTTCCTTTCCATTACTCTCCTAGTGGCTTCAGATACCCCATCTTTTTTTTTCGCAGCCAAATTGGCCTTTACCTTAAAAAATAAATAATATAAACTGAACCAACATAGTGATGCGGTGACCCGCTGTTCTTCGTAATCAATACGGTACCAAATCTATCTTAGCCCATCTGGCCCGAGCTATTTTACTACGTAATTGGCCCGGGGGGGGGGGGGGGGGGGTTCATTTTAGAAATTTTGTAGATTTTCGCTCAAAAATTACAATTTTGATGGTACAATTCCTAAATCCCCCCCCCCCCCCCCTCCCCCCGGCGAAATAGGGTTAATGGCCCGCCCTGCGTACACACTGCGGTAAGAAACCTACCTTATTGGCGCGCTCCTCTCTGCCTTTAAGCAGCGCCCTAGATTGAGATACCAACGCCAACCGACGGCCGATTGGCCACGCGAAGAAAATATCGTGAACTTCCTGTAGAGACGACCTCAACTAAAATAAAAACAAGCATTATTTACCTGTAAATACAGATTCTAAAATTTTCAAAATTGCCTTTTGGAAGTTTCAGAATTAAAGATAACTTTTTAAATTTTACTGTGAGTCCCAGAGAAATACTTAATAATCCCGGCAATAAAGTACCGTGATACACTGTGTAACAGTGATTCAGCTAGGATAACTTACACCTCTGTTGTGGTAGACCTCCCTACCACGGTACCTACTCTAATCACCTGAGCTATAACAGCTCTGTCGTGGTATACCTCCCTACCACGGTACCTACTCTACTCGCCTGATCTACAACAGCTGTCGTGGTAGACCTCCCTACCACGGTACCTACTCTACTCACTTGAGCTACAACAGCTCTGTCGTGGTATACCTCCCTACCACAGTACCTACTCTACTCACCTGAGCTACAACAGCTCTGTCGTGGTAGACCTCCCTACCACGGTACCTACTCTACTCACTTGAGCTACAACAGCTCTGTCGTGGTAGACCTCCCTACCACGGTACCTACTCTACTCACTTGAGCTACAACAGCTCTGTTGTGGTAGACCTCCCTACCACGGTACCTACTCTACTCACCTGAGCTACAACAGCTCTGTCGTGGTAGACCTCCCTACCACGGTACCTACTCTACTCACTTGAGCTACAACAGCTCTGTCGTGGTAGACCTCCCTACCACGGTACCTACTCTACTCACCTGAGCTACAACAGCTCTGTTCGTGGTAGACCTCCCTACCACGGTACCTACTCTACTCACTGAGCTACAACAGCTCTGTTGTGGTAGACCTCCCTACCACGGTACCTACTCACCTGAGCTACAACAGCTCTGTCGTGGTAGACCTCCCTACCACGGTACCTACTCTACTCACCTGAGCTACAACAGCTCTGTCGTGGTAGACCTCCCTACCACGGTACCTACTCTACTCACTTGAGCTACAACAGCTCTGTCGTGGTAGACCTCCCTACCACGGTACCTACTCTACTCGCCTGAGCTATAACAGCTCTGTCGTGGTAGACCTCCCTACCACGGTACCTACTCTACTCACTTGAGCTACAACAGCTCTGTCGTGGTAGACCTCCCTACCACGGTACCTACTCTACTCACCTGAGCTACAACAGCTCTGTCGTGGTAGACCTCCCTACCACAGTACCTACTCTACTCACTTGAGCTACAACAGCTCTGTCGTGGTAGAATTCCCTACCACGGTACCTACTCTACTCACCTGAGCTACAACAGCTCTGTCGTGGTAGACCTCCCTACCACGGTACCTACTCTACTCACCTGAGCTACAACAGCTCTGTCGTGGTAGACCTCCCTACCACGGTACCTACTCTACTCGCCTGAGCTATAACAGCTCTGTCGTGGTAGACCTCCCTACCACGGTACCTACTCTACTCACCTGAGCTACAACAGCTCTGTCGTGGTAGACCTCCCTACCACGGTACCTACTCTACTCACTTGAGCTACAACAGCTCTGTTGTGGTAGACCTCCCTACCACGGTACCTACTCTACTCACCTGAGCTACAACAGCTCTGTTGTGGTAGACCTCCTTACCACGGTACCTACTCTACTCACTTGTAGTACAACAGCTGTCGTGGTAGACCTCCCTACCACGGTACCTACTCTACTCACCTGAGCTACAACAGCTCTGTCGTGGTAGACCTCCCTACCACGGTACCTACTCTACTCACTTGAGCTACAACAGCTCTGTCGTGGTAGACCTCCCTACCACGGTACCTACTCTACTCACCTGAGCTACAACAGCTCTGTCGTGGTAGACCTCCCTACCACGGTACCTACTCTACTCACCTGAGCTACAACAGCTCTGTCGTGGTAGACCTCCCTACCACGGTACCTACTCTACTCGCCTGAGCTACAACAGCTCTGTCGTGGTAGACCTCCCTACCACGGTACCTACTCTACTCACCTGAGCTACAACAGCTCTGTCGTGGTAGACCTCCCTACCACAGTACCTACTCTACTCACTTGAGCTACAACAGCTCTGTTGTGGTAGACCTCCCTACCACGGTACCTACTCTACTCACCTGAGCTACAACAGCTCTGTTGTGGTAGACCTCCCTACCACGGTACCTACTCTACTCACCTGAGCTACAACAGCTCTGTCGTGGTAGACCTCCCTACCACGGTACCTACTCTACTCGCCTGAGCTACAACAGCTCTGTCGTGGTAGACCTCCCTACCACGGTACCTACTCTACTCGCCTGAGCTACAACAGCTCTGTCGTGGTAGACCTCCCTACCACGGTACCTACTCTACTCACCTGAGCTACAACAGCTCTGTCGTGGTAGACCTCCCTACCACGGTACCTACTCTACTCACTTGAGCTACAACAGCTCTGTTGTGGTAGACCTCCCTACCACGGTACCTACTCTACTCACCTGAGCTACAACAGCTCTGTCGTGGTAGACCTCCCTACCACGGTACCTACTCTACTCACTTGAGCTACAACAGCTCTGTCGTGGTAGACCTCCCTACCACGGTACCTACTCTACTCACCTGAGCTACAACAGCTCTGTCGTGGTAGACCTCCCTACCACGGTACCTACTCTACTCACTTGAGCTACAACAGCTCTGTCGTGGTAGACCTCCCTACCACGGTACCTACTCTACTCACCTGAGCTACAACAGCTCTGTCGTGGTAGACCTCCCTACCACGGTACCTACTCTACTCACCTGAGCTACAACAGCTCTGTCGTGGTAGACCTCCCTACCACGGTACCTACTCTACTCACCTGAGCTACAACAGCTCTGTCGTGGTAGACCTCCCTACCACGGTACCTACTCTACTCACCTGAGCTACAACAGCTCTGTCGTGGTAGACCTCCCTACCACGGTACCTACTCTACTCACCTGAGCTACAACAGCTCTGTCGTGGTAGACCTCCCTACCACGGTACCTACTCTACTCACCTGAGCTACAACAGCTCTGTCGTGGTAGACCTCCCTACCACGGTACCTACTCTACTCACCTGAGCTACAACAGCTCTGTCGTGGTAGACCTCCCTACCACGGTACCTACTCTACTCACCTGAGCTACAACAGCTCTGTCGTGGTAGACCTCCCTACCACGGTACCTACTCTACTCACCTGAGCTACAACAGCTCTGTCGTGGTAGACCTCCCTACCACGGTACCTACTCTACTCACCTGAGCTACAACAGCTCTGTTGTGGTAGACCTCCCTACCACGGTACCTACTCTACTCACGTGAGCTACAACAGCTCTGTCGTGGTAGACCTCCCTACCACGGTACCAACTCTACTCACCTGAGCTACAACAGCTCTGTCGTGGTAGACCTCCCTACCACGGTACCTACTCTACTCACTTGAGCTACAACAGCTCTGTCGTGGTAGACCTCCCTACCACAGTACCTACTCTACTCACTTGAGCTACAACAGCTCTGTCGTGGTAGACCTCCCTACCACAGTACCAACTCTACTCACCTGAGCTGTACAACAGCTCTGTTGTGGTAGACCTCCCTACCACGGTACCTACTCTACTCACTTGAGCTACAACAGCTCTGTCGTGGTAGACCTCCCTACCACGAGTACCAACTCTACTCACCTGAGCTGTACAACAGCTCTGTTGTGGTAGACCTCCCTACCACGGTACCAACTCTACTCACCTGAGCTGTTCAACAGCTCTGTTGTGGTAGACCTCCCTACCACGATACCTACTCCACTCACCTGCGCTACAGCCCTGGCCTGTAGATCTTCATCACCTGTGGTTTCGGCACTTGTACTTAAATCGAAATCAGGTGTAAAGTTAAGAACGAATTCTTTGGTATCTTTAATCGTCTGTATCAATGTTACAATCCGTTCGCTCTTCAGTAACCTCCTTACAAGGTAACCTCGAATTTGGGCTTGCGCTTTCGAAACCAACCCGTTTATCTCTGGATCTTGGGCTACCTAAAATAATAATGATTGAAATTAGAAAAACAACGATCTTTTGGGGACAGACGTCCGCCCCCCCCCCCCCCCCCCCCCCCCCAGTAGTGGTTTCATGACCGCAGTGATTCTCCATTAATGGTTCACTAACCTCAGGATCAATTTCCAAATGAACAACTTCCACGTCGTCGTCGTCTAGCGTAGCGTAAGGTGTGGTGGATAGATGTGGCGTGGATGCGAACTGTCTATTCAAGCCGCCTATAGACCCGTAACCCACTGTTCCATCGTCAGACTGGTACCCACCAGCGGCAGACAGGTGCTGCTGGTATACGGTGGATACTGGGTTGTAGAAGCCGCCGGGAGATTGTTGTGGGAATCCAGAGGTGGTTGGCGGCTGCGAGCCATCCTAAAAACAAAGCGATTTAATGAGAATCCGTAGGTAGTAGGCGGCTGTGAGCCATCCTAAAAACAAAGCGATTTAATGAGAATCCGTAGGTAGTAGGCGGCTGTGAGCCATCCTAAAAACAAAGCGATTTAATGAGAATCCGTAGGTAGTAGGCGGCTGTGAGCCATCCTAAAAACAAAGCGATTTAATGAGAATCCGTAGGTAGTAGGCGGCTGTGAGCCATCCTAAAAACAAAGCGATTTAATGAGAATCCGTAGGTAGTAGGCGGCTGTGAGCCATCCTAAAAACAAAGCGATTTAATGAGAATCCGTAGGTAGTAGGCGGCTGTGAGCCATCCTAAAAACAAAGCGATTTAATGAGAATCCGTAGGTAGTAGGCGGCTGTGAGCCATCCTAAAAACAAAGCGATTTAATGAGAATCCGTAGGTAGTAGGCGGCTGTGAGCCATCCTAAAAACAAAGCGATTTAATGAGAATCCGTAGGTAGTAGGCGGCTGTGAGCCATCCTAAAAACAAAGCGATTTAATGAGAATCCGTAGGTAGTAGGCGGCTGTGAGCCATCCTAAAAACAAAGCGATTTAATGAGAATCCGTAGGTAGTAGGCGGCTGTGAGCCATCCTAAAAACAAAGCGATTTAATGAGAATCCGTAGGTAGTAGGCGGCTGTGAGCCATCCTAAAAACAAAGCGATTTAATGAGAATCCGTAGGTAGTAGGCGGCTGTGAGCCATCCTAAAAACAAAGCGATTTAATGAGAATCCGTAGGTAGTAGGCGGCTGTGAGCCATCCTAAAAACAAAGCGATTTAATGAGAATCCGTAGGTAGTAGGCGGCTGTGAGCCATCCTAAAAACAAAGCGATTTAATGAGAATCCGTAGGTAGTAGGCGGCTGTGAGCCATCCTAAAAACAAAGCGATTTAATGAGAATCCGTAGGTAGTAGGCGGCTGTGAGCCATCCTAAAAACAAAGCGATTTAATGAGAATCCGTAGGTAGTAGGCGGCTGTGAGCCATCCTAAAAACAAAGCGATTTAATGAGAATCCGTAGGTAGTAGGCGGCTGTGAGCCATCCTAAAAACAAAGCGATTTAATGAGAATCCGTAGGTAGTAGGCGGCTGTGAGCCATCCTAAAAACAAAGCGATTTAATGAGAATCCGTAGGTAGTAGGCGGCTGTGAGCCATCCTAAAAACAAAGCGATTTAATGAGAATCCGTAGGTAGTAGGCGGCTGTGAGCCATCCTAAAAACAAAGCGATTTAATGAGAATCCGTAGGTAGTAGGCGGCTGTGAGCCATCCTAAAAACAAAGCGATTTAATGAGAATCCGTAGGTAGTAGGCGGCTGTGAGCCATCCTAAAAACAAAGCGATTTAATGAGAATCCGTAGGTAGTAGGCGGCTGTGAGCCATCCTAAAAACAAAGCGATTTAATGAGAATCCGTAGGTAGTAGGCGGCTGTGAGCCATCCTAAAAACAAAGCGATTTAATGAGAATCCGTAGGTAGTAGGCGGCTGTGAGCCATCCTAAAAACAAAGCGATTTAATGAGAATCCGTAGGTAGTAGGCGGCTGTGAGCCATCCTAAAAACAAAGCGATTTAATGAGAATCCGTAGGTAGTAGGCGGCTGTGAGCCATCCTAAAAACAAAGCGATTTAATGAGAATCCGTAGGTAGTAGGCGGCTGTGAGCCATCCTAAAAACAAAGCGATTTAATGAGAATCCGTAGGTAGTAGGCGGCTGTGAGCCATCCTAAAAACAAAGCGATTTAATGAGAATCCGTAGGTAGTAGGCGGCTGTGAGCCATCCTAAAAACAAAGCGATTTAATGAGAATCCGTAGGTAGTAGGCGGCTGTGAGCCATCCTAAAAACAAAGCGATTTAATGAGAATCCGTAGGTAGTAGGCGGCTGTGAGCCATCCTAAAAACAAAGCGATTTAATGAGAATCCGTAGGTAGTAGGCGGCTGTGAGCCATCCTAAAAACAAAGCGATTTAATGAGAATCCGTAGGTAGTAGGCGGCTGTGAGCCATCCTAAAAACAAAGCGATTTAATGAGAATCCGTAGGTAGTAGGCGGCTGTGAGCCATCCTAAAAACAAAGCGATTTAATGAGAATCCGTAGGTAGTAGGCGGCTGTGAGCCATCCTAAAAACAAAGCGATTTAATGAGAATCCGTAGGTAGTAGGCGGCTGTGAGCCATCCTAAAAACAAAGCGATTTAATGAGAATCCGTAGGTAGTAGGCGGCTGTGAGCCATCCTAAAAACAAAGCGATTTAATGAGAATCCGTAGGTAGTAGGCGGCTGTGAGCCATCCTAAAAACAAAGCGATTTAATGAGAATCCGTAGGTAGTAGGCGGCTGTGAGCCATCCTAAAAACAAAGCGATTTAATGAGAATCCGTAGGTAGTAGGCGGCTGTGAGCCATCCTAAAAACAAAGCGATTTAATGAGAATCCGTAGGTAGTAGGCGGCTGTGAGCCATCCTAAAAACAAAGCGATTTAATGAGAATCCGTAGGTAGTAGGCGGCTGTGAGCCATCCTAAAAACAAAGCGATTTAATGAGAATCCGTAGGTAGTAGGCGGCTGTGAGCCATCCTAAAAACAAAGCGATTTAATGAGAATCCGTAGGTAGTAGGCGGCTGTGAGCCATCCTAAAAACAAAGCGATTTAATGAGAATCCGTAGGTAGTAGGCGGCTGTGAGCCATCCTAAAAACAAAGCGATTTAATGAGAATCCGTAGGTAGTAGGCGGCTGTGAGCCATCCTAAAAACAAAGCGATTTAATGAGAATCCGTAGGTAGTAGGCGGCTGTGAGCCATCCTAAAAACAAAGCGATTTAATGAGAATCCGTAGGTAGTAGGCGGCTGTGAGCCATCCTAAAAACAAAGCGATTTAATGAGAATCCGTAGGTAGTAGGCGGCTGTGAGCCATCCTAAAAACAAAGCGATTTAATGAGAATCCGTAGGTAGTAGGCGGCTGTGAGCCATCCTAAAAACAAAGCGATTTAATGAGAATCCGTAGGTAGTAGGCGGCTGTGAGCCATCCTAAAAACAAAGCGATTTAATGAGAATCCGTAGGTAGTAGGCGGCTGTGAGCCATCCTAAAAACAAAGCGATTTAATGAGAATCCGTAGGTAGTAGGCGGCTGTGAGCCATCCTAAAAACAAAGCGATTTAATGAGAATCCGTAGGTAGTAGGCGGCTGTGAGCCATCCTAAAAACAAAGCGATTTAATGAGAATCCGTAGGTAGTAGGCGGCTGTGAGCCATCCTAAAAACAAAGCGATTTAATGAGAATCCGTAGGTAGTAGGCGGCTGTGAGCCATCCTAAAAACAAAGCGATTTAATGAGAATCCGTAGGTAGTAGGCGGCTGTGAGCCATCCTAAAAACAAAGCGATTTAATGAGAATCCGTAGGTAGTAGGCGGCTGTGAGCCATCCTAAAAACAAAGCGATTTAATGAGAATCCGTAGGTAGTAGGCGGCTGTGAGCCATCCTAAAAACAAAGCGATTTAATGAGAATCCGTAGGTAGTAGGCGGCTGTGAGCCATCCTAAAAACAAAGCGATTTAATGAGAATCCGTAGGTAGTAGGCGGCTGTGAGCCATCCTAAAAACAAAGCGATTTAATGAGAATCCGTAGGTAGTAGGCGGCTGTGAGCCATCCTAAAAACAAAGCGATTTAATGAGAATCCGTAGGTAGTAGGCGGCTGTGAGCCATCCTAAAAACAAAGCGATTTAATGAGAATCCGTAGGTAGTAGGCGGCTGTGAGCCATCCTAAAAACAAAGCGATTTAATGAGAATCCGTAGGTAGTAGGCGGCTGTGAGCCATCCTAAAAACAAAGCGATTTAATGAGAATCCGTAGGTAGTAGGCGGCTGTGAGCCATCCTAAAAACAAAGCGATTTAATGAGAATCCGTAGGTAGTAGGCGGCTGTGAGCCATCCTAAAAACAAAGCGATTTAATGAGAATCCGTAGGTAGTAGGCGGCTGTGAGCCATCCTAAAAACAAAGCGATTTAATGAGAATCCGTAGGTAGTAGGCGGCTGTGAGCCATCCTAAAAACAAAGCGATTTAATGAGAATCCGTAGGTAGTAGGCGGCTGTGAGCCATCCTAAAAACAAAGCGATTTAATGAGAATCCGTAGGTAGTAGGCGGCTGTGAGCCATCCTAAAAACAAAGCGATTTAATGAGAATCCGTAGGTAGTAGGCGGCTGTGAGCCATCCTAAAAACAAAGCGATTTAATGAGAATCCGTAGGTAGTAGGCGGCTGTGAGCCATCCTAAAAACAAAGCGATTTAATGAGAATCCGTAGGTAGTAGGCGGCTGTGAGCCATCCTAAAAACAAAGCGATTTAATGAGAATCCGTAGGTAGTAGGCGGCTGTGAGCCATCCTAAAAACAAAGCGATTTAATGAGAATCCGTAGGTAGTAGGCGGCTGTGAGCCATCCTAAAAACAAAGCGATTTAATGAGAATCCGTAGGTAGTAGGCGGCTGTGAGCCATCCTAAAAACAAAGCGATTTAATGAGAATCCGTAGGTAGTAGGCGGCTGTGAGCCATCCTAAAAACA